>PVKA01010148.1:18904-65549 GCA_004027165.1 Ctenomys sociabilis | reverse complement strand
CGGGGATTGAACTCAGGACCTTGAGGCAAGTGCTTATTCTATTGAGCTATCTTCCTGGCCCCTAGAACTATTTCTTTCTTGTGTTATTTTTTTCTTCTTATTGCTTACACTGGCAAATAGGATCTAGTAGTCCTTCTTTGGTCAATTGCCCTCTATGCCATGGTTCTATAACTCAGCCATGGCAGAATCAAAGGAGAAGGAGACAGTGGCCTTTGTAATCATAATTAGTGGCCCTCGCAGTCCTTTGGCTAAAAGTTAAAACTGAAAAGATGTTCCTCAGGATCAATTTCCATTTAGATCTCAAGCCCAAGTGAGGGTTCCAATGTAGGTGGTCAGATGAGGTTGGGCAGTCTCTCGGTTCTTCTCCATCATCCCTCCCATGATCCAGCCTCCAGTCGGGGATAGCATGTGCAGACTGATCTGGATTAAGGCAGCCACCTAACTGCAAATTCAGGTAGCCCCAATTGAGATCTCAGCAGCAGATATGTGCACACCATACGCCATCCAGAATTGCTTCTGGGCATCACATGGCCTTGGGGAAGGGTCCTGATGTTTGTCATTCTGTTGGTGGCCAAAACTGTTTCTAGTGAGTAATTCACATTGCACTATAGCCTTGTAATTGTTTAAATCAACTCTTTCCCCCACTCTGGCACCTTGACTAGAATTTTAGGGGAATGTCAGCTAGCTTTTCTGGATGGCAGTTCTTTGTAAGAGTTAAGCCTTTTTGAAAGCTAGACTAGGTAAGGCTTGGATGAGTAGGGTTGTGAAGGCCAGTGGGGTAGTGCAGACTGATTTTCACAGCATTCTTCTCTCACTTGCTTTGTCTCTTGCTCCCTGTTATCTTCCCTCTCACTTTCTTCCCACTTCCAGAGCTGTGCCCTGGCAGTTCTTCCAGTGTTGGTCAGCACAATGAATTTCCTGCCATTTGTTTCACTGTCATTTCTGGAACAAGAAGGGAAGCTTGGCCTGCTTTGCCTACACCGCCTGATTCCCTTGCACGAAGCCGCAGGGAGTTCTCATTACCACTGTCCATATGCACAGACAGAGCAGCTGTCTTCTTCCAAGAGGACATGGTGGGATCCACTGCCAGCAGCGCAGGGCTGAGCCCCATCTCCTGCTGACCACTTTGCTCCATGGCCGCCCGGGAAGGGGAGGAAAGGGATGAAGGTGTTATGGCACGCACAGCTTCCAACAAGGACTGAAGTGGAAATCCTGCTGATGGCAGGAAGTCAGGCAGAGGCAGCCAAATTTCTGGAAGAATATGTGTTGTGGGAACCACCAAAGACCAGACTGTGCTGACTACATTTGGAAAGGAGCCATTACTGAGGCACTACAGATAAAAGGAGAAAGAACAAGCCTGACAATCAATTTCGCTTTGGCAAGCTTGTATTGGTTAGTGTTTGCCACAGGAATGCTGCATAACAAAGCATCCTAAGTCCCTGGGGCTTAAAAAAGCCACACATTTATTTTGTCACTCATAGGTCCCTGGGCTGGCAGAGACAACTCACTTTCAGGGTTACTTGGATTTGGCTCCACCCTTCTGCTGGGTTCAAGTTCAGTTGACATTCTCTTTGTTTATTTATTTATTTTTTGCAGAACTGGGGATTGAACTCAGGCCTTTGTGCTTGCCAGGGAAGCGCTTATTCCACCGAGCCATCTCCCCAGCCCGACATTCTCTTTGGATCAGCAGCCCTTTAGACGTGTTCTTGTGCAGGATGACAGAAGCCACATCCCTTTCTGTTGCCTAATCAGGCTGTATGGTGAAGCCCAATGTCAAAGGAAAGGGGTGGGAAGGCAATGAATATTAATTGAGCAATCGTGTGGAGCAGTGTGCTTGGTTACACACCTACACATTCCACTGACCCGCACTCTGAAGATCGCATGTGCAGCTGAAAAATGGAGTTTGAAAGCGTGAAGGATGTCTGATGAAGGCAGGCTGTGGAGAGGACAGCCAGGCAGCAGCCAAGCAGTGAGAGGGTTGACCTGTACATCCGGGTAAGAGGGCAGGGCGGGTGTCCCTTTGCTGTGCCTCTTCATTGCTCAGCCCTCCCCCTGCATCTTGTCATTTAGGCTCCAATTCTGGAGTCTTGGTATTACCTGGCTGTGGTTTTCAGTAGCCCGTGAATGAGGTCACTGGGATGACTACGAAGGTCAAGTGAAGCCGTGCTCAAGGCAGACCCTGCCAATGCTTGGGCCGCAGTTTGGAGCAGCTTAGTGATGCTCAGTTTGACTTAGCTGCTGCGAAATGGTTGGTTGGCCAAGCTGTACCGGGAGCTGTTGGTGGGACAGGCTGTAGGGCGTTCCTGCTTCCCAACTCTGATACAGCCCCTTAGCTTTAAAAAAAATTGGTATATGTTTACTATATGTGATATTTACATTTATTTTTGGAAAATGGTACATATATATAACTCATCTTGCTCATTTCCCACCCTTATCCTTTCTCTGTCCCATCCCTCCACTTCGTCTGATTCCCTTCCCTTGTTTCCTGAAAGTCTGGCTTTATAGTGCACTTTAATTTCTTTATCATTGGATTTATCATGTAAGAGAAACTATGTAATATTTCACTTTCTGTATCTCACTCATTTCACTTAACATTATGGTCTCCAGACCCATTCATTTTCCCTCAAATGCCTCAGATTTATTTTTCTGCATGGCTGCATAAAATTCCATTGTGTGTAGACAGTACATTGTCTTGATTCATTCATCTATTGACAGAGTTCTGGGAGCTTCTAGAGCTTAGCTATTATGAATTGCACTGATATAAACCTAGGTATGGGCCAGAGATATAGCTCAGTGACCCAAGTCTCATCCTGGCAAGCTCAAAGTCCTGAGTTCAATTCCTGGTACAAAAAAGAAAAATAAAAAGAGTCTCAAACATAGGTATACAGATATATATTACTATATTATGGTGTCATAACATGTACTTATTTATTTACTTACTTGCACAGCTTGGACTCATAGTGATACTCCTGCCTCAGCAACCCCAGTGCTGGGATGACAGGAATGTGCCACCACACCTGGTTTCAGTTCTGAGGCTGGCACGGCATGTAGTACTGAGGATTGAACTTGGGACCATGCACTTGCCAGGCAGGCACTTAGACTGCTGAGCTATCTCCCAGCCCTGATGTCTTAAACTCTTTCAACAGCTCCTGTTCTTACCTCAGACTTGAAGACTTGAATGGAGTTTTTTTTTTCTTTTTCTTTTTGTATTTTAAGGAAGAGTCTACAAGGTGTTCAGGGTCTCACTACCAGATCAGACTCATAGTGATCCACCTGTGTACAACCTCCCAAGAGCTGAGATTACAGGTGCACATCACCACCCCCGGTCTCGATTGCCATCTCAGTGCACCCCGGGGGTGGGGCTGGCACAACAGACCCAGGGATCGATCTCCCGGCCCCTGCGCCTGCTTGCAGGTGCTTTAATCTGCTGAGCTATTCAGCTAGCTTGGGACTGGTTTATTTTTAAATGTGGTATTTGGCTTAATAGGTCCTTTCAAACTTAAACTTCACTGAAGTTTCCCTCCTAATGTCTTTTTCACCTCATGTTACTTTTTAAGAATGTCCCAGGACAGATAGTGTCTTATGGTGGAAGTTTTCCCCACATTTTCTCTCCCCATAGCTCTTCCCTCCCTCCCTTCTTCCCTTCTTTCCTTCCTTCCTACCACAGAGCTACATCCCCAGCTTTTTTTAATGTTATATTTTATTTTGAGACAATCTCATGCTAAATTGTCTTGGCAGGACTTAAGCTTGCTGTCCTTCTGCTTCAGCCTCTCACAGTGCTGGGATTATGGGCACGTGACCTTATAAGTCAGATAGCTAATGGAGGAGCCTTTTGTCCAGGACTCTGTCACAGTTGGGTGATGGTATGTCCATGAATTCATTAGACATCATTACAAAGTGCTATTGAGGGGTCTGGGGAGATAGCTCAGCAACGTAAGTGCCTGCCTGGTAAGAGTAAGGTCCTGAGTTTGATCCCTGGTACAAAAAACCAGAAAAGGACTCAGAGTGCTATTCATCTAAGTCACCTCTAGGGCCTGGGAGATGGCTCAGTAGAATAAATGCTTTCCTGGCAAGTGCAAGGGCCTGAGTTCAATCCCCGGTTTCGCCAAAAAAACCAAAAACATCTAAGTCACTTCTTTCTATAGACCAATCCCACTGTATAGTTCATTTACTGTTTTTTTGTTTTTTGTTTTTTCTTTCCATGAATACCTCCTGTGTGCTGCCCCCCCACGAAAAGCTACACTTTTGTTCTTAGAGTATCCTCATTCTGAAGGGCCCAAGACACAAGAAAAAGCTCACCATACCAGGGTATGGTAAGTGTAGTGACACAAACACATGGATGTGACAGCTGGAGCGAGACACAGGTGCACCCCAACCTGCAGGCAGGTGGGTAGGGGAGGTGCATGGACAGAGCCCAGAAGGCGGCAATTGTATAGCAGAATGGCAGGCCCAGGGGAGGCTTTCCCAGCTGGTGGAAAGTATATGGAAGGGCATCAGGCAAAGAGAAATGTACTGTGCAGCAGAGGTGAAGAAGCAATTTGTCATGACCAGATTATGGAGGTGGAGACAGGGACCAGCAGGTGACAAGGTGTGCAAGGTTAGCTTGGTCCTGTCATAAATATGCTTGGATCTCATGTAAGAAGCTTGGAATCTATCTTGGACAGATCTGAAGCAGATATGAAGGTACAATTATTTCTTAATTATCTGAGTCAAGGGAGCAGAAATAAGGTACAAATCAACTAATATATACTTTACGAGCCAGTCCTATGTGCTCCAATGATCAAGTAGAATAAAAGGTTAGGCACAGGTGAAATGGTCTCCAGACAGTGTTGTTTCTGCAAACAAACAAAGAGAAGGTTGAACCAACTCTCCTCACTATTGGGGTTTTCTTTCTGAGACTGGACCACAGCCATGGCAGATGACTTCTTAGGGGGAGGGAGTGGCTAAAGTTTATACAGAACTTGTCATGAGCCCTTTGTACCCTCTGTATCCCCTGATCTCATGAAGTATATTCTCTTGTTTTATAGACAAGTGAAGGGAGGTCTGGATAGGTAAAGCAAGGTTTTCCAGCATGTCTCATTAGCGGAGTGGGGTCTTGCTTCCCCATGACAGTTTTGACCCCTCCAGAAATTGGTTTTAAAAACAGTAGGCAGTGCATTGACCATGTAGGACCTCTCCTTCTTTCAGGCCTAGGGTCTGAGCATCTTGGGAGGAAAGTGAGATGTTTTATACTTTAAGAAAATAGTCTCTGGTCTGGGGCAGTCCTATCCATATACAGGCTGTAATATCCCACTAGAAGACAAAGAAAACTTTATGCTTTATTGTTACTGTCTTAAAGTTTATCCCAGACTCCATAACTTGGACCAAGTTCAAAAGATAATTATTAAGGCAGAGGCATCTTAAGATCCTGCAGGGTACTGAATTTTTGGAAAGTAGCTTCTTTCTTGGTCCTACTGTGGCCCTCTCCATCTAGTACCTGCCTACTTCCCAGCATGCTTTGCTTCCTCCAGACCCAGAGGGCTGGTGGTCTAAGTGAAGAATGGCTGCCTGCAGGCATGGACGATGTCTGGAGGTGCAGGTCTTGGGGCTGTTGAAGCCAAGTCCGTGACCAGTATGGTCCCAGGAGGGCCGGCAGTTTGTGGTTTCTTGGCCACTCTTGCAGCTGAGGAATGTGTTTCCCACTTCTCATCTGTCTTGCGCTTTTGTAAGTCTTGATGAGGCTCCATGAACAGCCCAAAGCACCAGGGCGGGTACAAGGTCAGCCAGCCACAGAGCACTCCCAGCCCCTAGCACATTCGGAAAACGCCAGATGGCACTTGCAGGCCACACAGGAGTGGGCTGCTTTTTTGTGGATGAGTGCAGCAGGAGGACCATGGGCTGTGCAAGGTGTGGGAGTGGGGGCTGGTCTCTTACCTCCCTGTTCAGAAGCATCTTGGAGTTCTTCTCTATGTTGTCTTGTGATCTTGGCCCAAAAGGAGCATTCTCACTAGCTCAACATTCCTGGTTTGGGACCAAGAGGCATGAAAATTATATATTATCTTTCTTCTCAAAGCTTGAAAAGTCTTGAGAGTTTCATTATGGTTATTTATACTATATCCTTCCAAAGAGGATTTAAGGCAATTTATAATACGAACAAGGATATGATAAAATGATTGAAGCGAGAATAAAAGAATAAGAGCAAAATCATGAAGGGGGTGGGATGGTGCAGGAAATGTTCCAAGACACAGACTGTAAGGGCTTCATTGGAATTGAATTTCGAGTTACAGCTTCCTAGAAGCCAGGGGGAAAAGTGACCAAGCGGATGTATAGAGGGCTCAGTGACTAGCTATTGGTAGTCCCCTCCCCGTGCACTGAGAGAGGAAGACTTTCCCCTGGTGCTTTTCATGGAGGAGGAGGAGGAGGAGGAGGAGGAATTGTAGTGATGGTCACTCCAGGGTAACAGAGCTGCTTAGTAACCGGATCTTGCCAAAGGTTCAGTGATGCTGATGTGTCATTCACTTTCACAATACTCAGGTGAGGTAAGAAATGTGCTATTGGGCACACATGTTTTGGGGGACAGAAGAGGACACTAAGGGGAAGAACACAGAAGGTCCTGTTCAAGGGCAGGCAGGGGCGAGGAGGACGTGTTTGCCTCATCAGTGGCATCTTGGAATATTCCCTTCTTTTATGACCCAGGGGGAGGGAAGCTGGAAATGGGAAGTGGAGGGTTGGATTTGTCATCTCTTTGCTGTTGGAGCATCCACAAGATCTTGGGCAAGTCACTCTATTGTGCGCCAGCAAAGCACATGGCTTGCAGTTTGTCCTGCGTGAGTAGAAAGCTGGTGATGCCATGAATGCAGCCCTGTATGTACTCTGGCTCTGAGTCACTTCGGCTTCTCCTCCTTAGTGGGGAGCCATCAGTTTGAGTGGGACCAAGTGATCTTCAGACCGAAGTGCTTCAGACCAAAGAAGTGAGCAGCTTTCCCAGGGATAAGTAGCTGGGTAGCAGTTGGAAACAAAGAAAAAAAAAATAACGAAGCAGTTTCCTCTGTGCTTTCTAGGGGTGCTCTCTGTATTCACTATTTGGATTTTGTTTTCTTTTTAGAGTACATCTTGGAACCTGGCTGTCATTTTTGACACCGAAGGAGCACATTTAGCATGGTGTTCTCACTGTTTCCTAAACGCCTCCTGTCTGTGAGAGGGGCGGGGAGGGGGGCTCTTAGAATCCAGCTCAAGTAAGCAGGAGCTGCAGACTGGAAACCATGCAGCACATTTTCCAGTCCCTTTACAGTGTGTGTGTGTGTGTGTGTGTGTGTGTGTGTGTGTGTGTGTGTGTTTTAAGTAACTTTAGTTCTTATAGAAATTTAATGTGGTATAAGAGGCATGATTAAAAAATACAGTGTAAGTCTGAATAATTATTATAGTAGGAGACACATTCTATGGATCTCTTTCAAGATATTTCCTTTATTGGAACATGCTGATCCCGTGATTTTCTGCTTCTTTTCGGAGGAGTTCTGGAAGTCGCTTTTCCGACTGTCTCTAGTTGCACTGTCAGGCTGTCCTGAGGTCCTGAATTGCTTACCTTTCATGATCATTTCAACTTTGGGGAAGAACAAGAAGTCATATGGGGCCAGATCCTGTGAACAAGGGGGACGAGGACAAGCCATGATGCCCTCAGGAGCCTGCCTTGCTGTTAGATTCCACTCAGCAGCAGGATTCACTATATATATATATATATATATAGTGAATATATATATATTTATCAATCATGCTTGATAAAGGCATGAAAGGAGATTTCCCGAAATGCTTCCAAAAATGACCAGAGTGATGGGATAGGTGTGCTCAACGTGAAAGGCGTATTTCTCTGGGAATCAATGCAATGTGTCTCTTACTGAAATAATTTTTTTTTAAAACAGACACATTTAGCAAATAGTCAGATCACTCCTTGTAGTATTATACTGGCAGAAAAATGTATTTGTTGACAGGTGTTATTTTGGACTCAGGCTCGAACTGATGGGAGCCAAACACTACCCAGGCTGGGGAGCTGGGTGTTGAATGATACATGTACCAGGTGGGACCACAGGCAGGTGGGTGTAACACCCAATAGAACCATAGCAGTAGACAGTTCCCTTGTTAAAGGGAAAGGGATATTAAAATGGCCTGGCAGGGGCCTCTACAGATGGTACAGTGTGCTGCACTGTGGCTTCTCCCCAGGCTGGAACTGTGTTAAGCCGGTCCTGAGAGTTGGTGGTTTTGAGTCAGCACGGTGTATACTTGCATAGTGCACAGAGAGGAGAATTTTACTCTGATTTCGCACAAAGGAAAGCACCTGATTGCCCCTCAGGTTCTCTAGCTATCTGGCACTGCCAGGAAACTCTCCCCTTTGGCTTCTCAGGGTGCTGCATCCATCTGCTACATACCTGGCTTCACAGGCATCCTGAGAATCCTGGATGGGGAGCAGCAGGTGGGGTGAGATGGGGGAGAGAGAGAGAGAGTTGTGGGCATTTCTACAATATTATATGCAAGTGCTCTGCAAATAAAATGTAAATTAAAACAGAGCGTTCTAGCACTGAGCAAAGGTGATGCAAATTTGCTTTTAATTTCTCTTCTGTGCAGTTGCAGGCGCTGTCAAGGTGTCCAGGGAGCTGTCACGGGAAGTGAGGAAGTGGGGAGGCTTTGTGGTCAATTACGGACTTGGCCACTGGGTCTTCCTGCTTGCTGTGTGCATAAAGTGCTGCTTTCAGAGGGCAGCACATGAGAATCATTTGGATGCACGTTCTCTCTGCACTTAGGCACGGTGTGGGGGTGGGGCTCAGAATACAGGAGAAGAATGCTCAAGCTGGATGAGCTTAAGGTTTTGATGGAAGGGAAGACCAGACAGACACTTGTCTCTTGTATCAATCCATGTGCGCATGAGAGTTGAGAAAGCCCTTTCCAGAAGGCCCATGGGAGAGTGCAGTAGACAGGTCACACTTGACATCTGAGTGCTGAGGACATATGCATTGATGCCAGATTCTGGTAACTCGGACCCCAAAATATTTGGTGAGTGTTCAGGTTAGGAGTGGTCAGGGTGTTGGCCTGGAACCACCTCTGTGTGTCTTACTCAGGCCTCTGCTGAGATCTAAATAATTTTGTGACTGACTCTTCCCATAGGGCTGGAGGGAGGACTCTCCTGACCCAGTGTACTACAGAGGATCTTTGGTGGCCAGTCCTAGAATGTTTGAACTGCAACCTAATAGTCCTGCTGGGTCAAGGCTTAGCGTTTCCCTCCCTGGAGGAAAGGTCAGAGGGGGAAAGAAAGGATTTGGGAGATGAAGTCAGGGGTCAGGAGGAGCTGACTGCCACTGCTCAGAAGTTGCTAATAGTGTAGTTCCTAAAAGAATACTTTCTCTTTGTTTTAGTGTGTGTCCTGGTTGCCTGCTATCAGCCGTACATGCAGGATCTCCAAGAGAGAAATATGTTTTAACATCCTGAAACTGAATTATTAAATGGGGATTAACTTGGTGTTGACTTTTCTTCATGGCTGATTTGCAGTATAAACTGGGTTTAAGGCATCTTTTACTAAACCTTCTGGATTTGAGTAGATCGCATTGGATGAGCCATTCATTAAAGATTTCATGCTGATGTTATTTGTTTAGGCTTTGATGCCCTTTTCCTGTTTTCCCTCCCCTTTTATTCAATAATGATATCTTTCAGGCAGAAAATACCTTCCGACCTGTGGTATTAAGGGCTTTCCATGATAGAGAGCATGGCCTCATGGCTGGTGTCTAGGCTAGAAATGAGAGAAATATGCTTCTCTCCCTTTTTGTCCCCAAGTAGCCACACAGCTGGGACTGGCTACAAAGAGCGGGATGGATACTGCATTCTGTGTTTCTTGAATTGCCTATTGTTTCAGCTCTATTAACAGGTAAATTTGCCTTTGCACTTTATTCTCAAATACCCAGAGAGAAGCAATGGCTGAAATTCATGCTGATATCTATAAACATCCATTGCATCCTGATCAAAGGACAGGCATTGAAGGGAGAAGTAGATGAGGTATCTGGGGCTGAACTATAGCTGAAGGCCACTGGCTTTATTTAGGTCATGAGTCTGAAACATACCGCTCTTGGTCTCTTTGAGTTTTGTTTTTCACCTGTAACATGGGAGAACCAAAACTACCTCTTGGCCTTGTTTCTAGAATGAAATAAAACTAGTGTTTGTGAAGAGCTCAGCACAAAATAGACGGGCAATATATGTTTTCTTCTTGCACGCAGTCACAATGTAGGCATTGGACCTGTTTTAATTTGTTAATCTTATAAAATAAGAACTTTTTGGATTCTGTGCTTTCTCCTCTCATTATTACTGGGTAACCAATTTTATGATGGTAATTTGACAAATTTACAGTCATTGGTCACTTTGGTTGTTTTCAACAACTGCAGTCCTTTCTGTGGGGCTGAGAGGAGGGCTTCTGGTTCTGGGGAAGTTAGACCTTGTGTGAACTCAACAGAAAGTGCCCCCTTGATTTCTTTTGGTACGCTGTGTTGAGAGGTGACCTCAGTATTTCATGTGGGCTGGCTGCCAGTATCCAGGATGGCTCATAAATGCCATTTCCAGCCTTTGGGCCTTGTGCTAATTGTCTATGTGCACACTTGCACCTCTTAAGTGTCTGAGTCTTGGCTTCAGCTGTGCAGACACTGCGCTCTCTAATGCAGTTCAGATCCTGCTGCCCTGTGACCCTGCAGATGATTACCTTAGCTCGAGGCTGCGCTTCCTCCCTGACTTAACCACAACCTTTCAGCTGGAGGCCATGCTTGACAGTCATATCAGCCTTCAAGGAGAGAGATTCTCACTGGCAGTCCATCAGCTCTGATCTCCCCACTGGCTGTGTAAGAACCAGTCCTGCCTGAGATGGGCGTGTCTGCCTGGAAAGCCCAAGCATTGTGTAAGCAGGTGCCACTCGGGCCATGTTAAGCTTCAACTCTTTTCTCAAATTTAACTCTACTGTGAGAGTAACTTGCAGTGCTTCTATGTGCTTGCTTTCCTGATTTGGAAAACAAGCATTCCTGGTGAAGTGGATGCTTGAGTTGGCTTTCTCACAGGGTAGCCTCTGCATGGCCCACATAGGGGCTCGGTTCTGTTATCTCCATCATGTAGAGGAGGGAGCAGAATCTGGGAGTTGAATGGGTCACCTAAGTCCTCCGGCAGGAAAACACTGATGCTGACCTGGGGCTCAATTCTGTGACTCTTAATGGGCTTCCCTGAAGACTAGCTGGGAAGAGGCTCAGAAAGGGTCACTGGAGAAACGTTCCTGGAGGTCACAAGAAGAATTTGAAGTTGGATCCTGGACTTCTTGGGAATCTCTGTCTGTTTCTACCAGTGTCCAACCACTTGCCTATCTTGAGCCCCACTGTCTGTATCTTGAATGAAGAAGGCCTGGAACTTTTGTCCTACCATCTGATTGTTTAGAGCACTCTACTCTTGAAGTCCAGACTGGGGACATCCAGAGGGTTCATCTTAGAACATTTGGATCCCATTGGAAGTTCAGACTTCTCGAGCTGCTTTTATCCCTACTTGCCTGCTGAGAGGAAGGGTAGCAGATTTCTTTCTTGGCAGGCTTAACCATGCCCAGACCCTACTCATATCAATTACATCAGAATTCCGAGAGGTATAGCTTAGACATCTACTTTTTCTTTTGAGACAGAATCTTGCTATGGAATCCAGGCTTTCATTGAATGCATTGTAGAGTCCAGGCTGACCTTTGACTTGTGGCAATCCCACCTCATCCTCCCCGGTGCTAGGATGATAAGCATGTACCACCCCCCCCAGATAAACATATAACTTCAAAAAATAGTTCCTTGGGATGTGGTGGAGAACCCTTATTTTAGTTTCTGAAGTAAGAAGATTTCCAGCACTTGGTTGGATAGAAAGGGAGAAATAGGAAAAGTCGGAGAGAATACAAGTACAGATAGGGAGCTAGACATGCTCACTTAGTGGGGACCCCACGTGCTGTGGTGCGGATGGGGATCTAGCGATGTCCGAGGCTCTTCTTCACAGTGTGATGAAGGAGGCAGAGACAGCTGAGCTCTGAGTAGGGTTTGTAGGCCTCTGTATGAAGTGTGATCATAACATATGGTGAATGTTGACATTTTAAAAATTATTACAGTTAAAGACAAATTGCCACAAATCCCTCTCCAAATCCTCCCCCTAGCTTTGATCATGTTTACCTCATCATTCGTGACCCTTTCTGAAGCAGTTCTAGAGGTCCTCTTTTGTGAGAGTCTTTATGAGGTGTGATCAAAAGTTACTAATGCTGCTGCCAGGTGCTATCCAATGGGAAGACAGGCTTGGAGGAGCAGCCTGGTGCGTCCCCAACTCAGCCACCAGGTCAAGCACTGTGCAACTTCTGGCTCCTCATCAAAATCAAAATGACCAAGAAGGTAAATATTTTTAACAGATTTAGGACTTCAAGGAGGTCTTGACGGTGAACTAAAGATACTCATGAAAGAGGTCTCCCAAGAACTGCTTCAGAAAGTGTCAAGAATGATGGGATGATTGTGTTCAAGCGACAGGGAGTATTGTTTTTGGAGGATTAATGACAATGTAGTCAATGTTTCCATAACCAAATAAAAAAATAAATATTCACTATGTTTTCAATTATACCCTATACATGTAAGGTATATAGAGCCTTCACAAGTATAGACTTTGGTAATGTGAATCTGCTACCTAGAATAACATCATAACCTATAGCCTTCCTTATAACCCACAATAATAAAAAGGAAGCAGACTTACCTTGAAATAAAAGTATAAACACACATTACTTGCCACACCAGCCAGCTGCGGAAGTTCCGTGTTTTGGGATGTCCATGCATTCACATAGGAAGAGCACAGATGAGAGGGGAGAAGCAGAGAAAGTCCAGGCTGCCCTGAGATCTGAGTTCTGACTTGATGAACAGGGCACATGCTGATTATCTGTTACACTAGAGACAGAGAGTATCTAAGGAGGGAGTGTGGGCAAGAAGTTAATTTAAAATTTTTTTTTTTCTGATTAATGAGGCTTGAAACCAAGACCTTGACACTGAACTATGG
The DNA here is from genome assembly GCA_004027165.1 of Ctenomys sociabilis. Taxonomy (NCBI): domain Eukaryota; kingdom Metazoa; phylum Chordata; class Mammalia; order Rodentia; family Ctenomyidae; genus Ctenomys; species Ctenomys sociabilis. The sequence goes on along the minus strand of PVKA01010148.1, from coordinate 52,505 downwards.
CTCCCTGCCTCTTTTTCTGTTTAAATTTGATGCAAATTGTCATTAGGTATCTAAGTTGCCTAAGCTAGATATGCATTTGCAATCCTCCTGCCTCAGTTTCCCAGAATTCTGGTATTATGGGCACATCTGTAATCGTCATTCAGACTCTTTTTGGGCCCCTTCTTCTAAGGAAGACTGCTATAGCTGAGGCTTTCAGTTTGAGCAACATCTTCCATAAATACGGCATTCTTCCACTTTGCCATTTGAAGACAGCAGTGTTGAAGGATGAACAGAACTTGGAGAAGTGGGGTGGGAGGAGGTTGAGAAGCACCTTAGCAGGCTGGCTTTCCCAGTTACTGTTCATGGATGTGTTTGAGCAGGAAGGCTAAAGTGCGTGTTTTGCCAGCTCTGGAAAGGATACAATTGTTTTCAGCAAACCTCTTCTGGCTAAAGGGATGTTAAGAATGAAAGAAGAATAGGCATGCTATATCCTCTCCCAGAGGAGCCTGGAATCTGTGTACCAGGCAGATCCAGGATGTTACTCTGGATCTGCCTGGTACACAGATTCCAGGCTCCTCTGTTTGATGGGCTCCTAGCCTAAGACTTCATGGTTATCTCAGTTCTTCTCCTGGCTACCCTTAGGAAGGGAGTCTCCCATTTGGCATGTGCTTGGAGGATCCTCTCCCTACCTGGCAGGCACACCCTCCCCTTCTGTTTGCAGGTTTGGCACCAGTGTTTCACTTTTTCTCTTCTGTGAGTAAAGGTGTTTCCCCTTCTACACACAGGTATATGGAATCCACTGATTCCATTGACTGTGCAATGGTAGCTTGGGAAGATTACAAGCTATCAAGGAAGAAATGAAGCTTCCAGCTTGTTGAAGCAATGTAATTAGGTTATTTCTATTCACAAATAATTATGTCTGGTTAGTAAAGGACTATTCAATCATTATAGCAAATTCAAAACGTATGAAAAACCATAAGGAAGAAACAAAAATCATCTATCACCTTCTATCCAGAAATAATCAATAGCAATGGTTTGGTACCCATGCGTCCACTGCACTTTTTTTTTTTCATTTTTCTTTATATATTTTTATAGCAATCATATTGTATAGTTAGTATATTGTATAATCAGCTTCTGCATTTAACAATTTGTTGCGAATATGTTCCCCTGTCATGACAAGTTCTTTCATGGTGCCCAACCTATCTTTACTTTAAAAATTTTAATTAATTATTTTTTGTAGTCTTGAGAATTAAGCTCCAGGCTTTCTCATTAAGCTATATCCCCAGCCTTTTTTATTTTGTAACTTCAGACAAAGTCTTACTAAGTATCCCAGGCTGACCTTGAACTTGTTATCTTTCTGTCTTACTCTTCCCAACATAAATTTTAATGACTGCATGATGCGAAATTGAATCGATGTGCTATATTATCCAGGTGTTAGACATTAACGCTCTCCTATTCTTTGGGGATTTATTTCTGAAGCTCACAGATGGGCTTCGGGTTGACATCATGCATCTTCTCTTATTGCATGTAAATGTGGAGATGTGTTTGATTTTTTTTATGGTGAGAAAGATGCTACGTTTTATCAGTTGTCTAAAGGTTTAGCTGCTGATGGGTCAAAACAGGTGAGAAACTTGCTTAATTTAAATTCCAAGGAGAGAAATTGCTAGATTTAAATGATCTGTATATTTTTTAGTTTTCATAATATTGCCAGATTGTCCTGCAGGGTCTGAGGCAGTTTGCAGTACTAGCAGTGGTAACTAAGATTGGTCCCGTCCCTGGCTCCTGGCTGGCACTGCCCAACTTCGGCCCACTATGGACATTTTATCTTTTGAAATTTACCATCCAGCTATTTTTGTCTGCACTGGCTCTTTGCTTTTAATTTCTCCTTCATATGATAGAGTTAGTGCTACTGTGGGAACCATGGCCGCCTAAAATTATAAAGGGGATTCCAGGAGTCAGTGGAAAGAGACTGGGTTTGTAGCTAGAAGAAAGTATTTGGATTTCCACGCAGCATGGTGCTTGGGATGAAGTCATGAGGAGGCTTGGAGTCTGTTGTGCTTGCACCTTCATTCCTCTGCTTACGGACTCTGTTACTTTGCACAAGGTATTTAAGCTCTCTGTGTCTTAGGCCCTCCTTCGCCGAGTAGGGATCTAATAATAGTGACCATGTCTCCTACGGGGCCCTGGGAAGGGCTGGTGAGGGAACCCTTGCTTGGCATCGTGTCTAGCATACCTTGTGCTATGGTTGCAGTGTTTATTACTGCTTTCCTCTCCGTAGGTTGAAATCCTAAGCTCAAGGTCATGGTGGGGGGGGGGGAGCTTGGGGAGGTGCTTAGAACCTGAGGATGTAGCATGTTTAGTGAGAGCAGTGCCTGGAGGAGAAATGCCAGGGGAGCTTGGTCATCCCTTGCACTCTGAGAAGACACAGTGAGAACGTCCTGTCCCTGAGCCAGGAAGCAGGACTTCTCCAGGCAACAAGTCTGCCACATGCTGAGATTTTTCTGGCTTCCCGAACCATGAGGACTATATTCTTTGCTGTTTGTAGGCCACTGTCCTCAGCAGCTCAGATGGGCTGAGATAGGGGACACACTGCATGGTCATTATCTGATGGGTGTATAGCACTGTTTGGCTCTCTGAGTCTCACATACAATACCAAGAGTTGGCTGTTTAGAGCTGGGAGAGATCTTGTCTGTCTTGTATCCTCATACTTTTATTCTACAAATGAAAAAACCCAGGTAAGAGCATGATGTGACTTGCCTGCAAGGATAATAATGTCACATGGGTTATTTTGTTATATGTAAAAGCCCTGTTTTAAATGTTTCTGCATCAATCCAATGGTAATCAATTGTGTAGGGTCTGTATAGCCCATAAGGCATAAAATCCACATAGAAATTGGCTAATTCAGGGCCAGCCAAGTAGCTCAGCAGATTAAAGTGCCTGCTTAGGCAGGTGCAGGGGCTAGATGCTTGATTCCTGGGCCTGATGTGCTGGCCTTGCCCCAAGGAGTGCTGAGACAACGGCTGAGACTGGGCATGGTGGTGCGAGCCTGTAATCCCAGCACTTGGGAGGCTGTTAACAAGAGGATCACTGAATCCAATATACACAGTAAGACCCTGTAGATCCTGTACAAAAAGAAAGAAAGAAAGAAAGAAAGAAGAAAGAAAGAAAAGAAGTTGGCTAACTACAACCCTCACTAGATCTTTGTCAGTTCCTTGTTTCCCTGAAGGCACTGGATCTAGTGTAATCTCTATGGCTTTAATCCAGGAAGTGCTTTTAATGGTAACAACGAGGGTGACAAGGAGGTAGATACCAAGACACCAGCCTGGGCTGGAGGATCATCTAAAGCTTGATGATCCTGGGTCTTATAAATGTTTGAGCCTCAGTGCCTCACACAGATTTTTAAGAGTGAATGAATATGTAGTGTGTGCCTGGAAGAAATAAAGGAAGCCAACTTTTGCCATCAGGAATTATTTTTTCTCTCAGGAATTTTTTAAAGTCCAAACTAGTCCAGCCTCATGGCTAGTAGTTGCACAGATGGGTGCCACGGCCCAAGTACACCTGCTGTCCAGGTGACCCTCCTAGTGAGAGGCCATCATCCTATGCTGTGTGGCTTCACGTCACCTCCTGTGCCTCTCATGAAGTTCTTTTTCCCTTTTTCCTTTTTCTAGATACCAGCTATGTCTGCCATGATCCACTCATCTGAGTCTAGCTTTCAGATTGTATCTGTGTGGCTCTCAGAGCTTTAAGGATGAAAACACATAGTGCTAGTACAGACAATGGTGAGCTGCCTTGAGCTGCTGGGAAGGAGATATTTCCAGTGGCCATGCTCATCGTGATCCACCTGTCAGCAAGAGAAAACTCTCAGCATTCCGTAGAAACAAGATGTCAACATGTGCTTTTTTAACTGATGTTTCCTCTTGGCCATAAAGAGGCTGATAAAGAGTAGAGATTCAAACCCCAGCTCCGCCATTCACCGGCTCTGACAGCTTGAGAAAGTTACTTAAAATTTCCCGTGCCTCAGTTTTTCATCTGTGCAGCAGAAACAATGCCCATCTCATGGAGTTGAAATGCAAAGGAAATGTACCACTTTTTAAAATCTTTTTTGAAGAGAGTACAAAATAGTATTTAAAAAGAAAAATTACAAGTTATACAAAATTTCATTTAACAGAGTAATATGAACATCACAGCATTTGTTGTAGTGTGTAGTGTTGTCTTCCAACTAGTTGTTTATATTACCAGATATATGAACCAGTGTTTTAAAACAACTCTTTGCAGGAGTCATTCAGTATGAAGCCTGGCCATTGTGTTGAATTTGGGGAGCAGATTTTGGAGCTGTATCACCTTGTAACATGCTAGAAAGACAACTTCCAATTAGCAGACTCAGATGATTAGACATTGTCCAGTTAACTTGCCTCACTTCCTAGCCAAATAAATCTAAACTCTGAAGAAAAAAAGTGAGGTAGCCAAATGTGGCCAGCAGGTATCTAATGGACAAAAGTAGGCACAAGTGTCCACTGATTCTTTGCCCAGGTGCTTCCCTTGCCTTTGATGGTTCCTCCTTCTTCTGGTCACATCTGTGAAACCAACACCTGTGTGTCACACCTGTTGTATCCTTTCTTGTGTCCAGGACAGTGCAGTGGACCAAATGCTGACTTTTGTTGAAGAGCTGCATACTCAAGCACAGGGTATGCAGATGGCAACAGTTGCTAGGGTGGAGACTACTGATGATGCCTCGTGTTTGTGGGGAAACTGGTCATAACAGTTCTCAGCATTTTCAGTAACTTTCAGTCTTTCCTAATCACTTTAACTGTAAGCAGAGGAATGGACATTATATAAACATCTAACCAGAAGCTGTATATAAATTTGGCAGAGATATTAGAGACAGAACTCCAAAAGAAAACACCGTAATTCTTTTCTTTTAGTGATTCTCAAAATCAGCATGCATGTGAAACCACTTGGTAGGCTTCTGGTTAAAACACAGATGACTGGGTCCTACCAATAAGTTTCTGATTCCGAAGGAGTTGGGGGCAAGGGTTTGCCTTCCAGAACTTATATCACATTGTCAGGTGATGTTGGTGGCCTAAGAAAGCACTTTGGGACCAATGATGTCTTTCTAACTCTGAGGGCTCGTAATTCTTAATCCTCCTTGAGAGTAGAGTAGGATCTTCTGAGGCTTATAGTCAGCAATTAGCATACCGTGTCACCTACAGTAGGGTGAATGTCCCCAAAAGATCCCTACAAACTAGGGTTGTTACTGTATTTAAAAAAAAAAGTCTTTGCAGAAAGTGATTACAGTAAGGCGGTTGAGGTGACGTGATTGTAGGTTATCTGGGTGGGCCCTAAACATCATCATAAGTGTCTTTATAAAGAAAAGCAGATAGTGGCACAATGTGCAGACAGACATCGATTGGAACGATGTGGCCACAAGCCAAAGAATGTTGGCATTGGCAGGCACAGAAGACATGTGTGGGTTTTTCTGTGGAGCCTCTAGAGGGAGTATAGCTCTGCTGATGGTTTCATTTCAGCCTCTTGAAAGGGATCTTGCTCTTCTGTCCTGAAGAACTGTGAGTGAGAGGATATTTCTGTTGTTTTAAGCCATAGAGTCTGTGATTTGTCATAGTTGCCATGGAGATGAACATGGTAGAGATGATGTAAACATCAAAGAAGTGAGTAAGGGAGCAGCTAAAGCCGTTATTGTGATGTCCACTTAACTGATACATAAAGTGTGAGCTTCATAGATCTCGCTCTAATGCGCTGCATGTGCTCACTGATAGGGACTCAGGTCTGCTCCCTACCCTGGTTTTCTCTCCACTGTCCCAGGGGTTTTCCCCTTGCACTGAGATTTAAAACAGTGAAATTGAAATCCCTGTTTATGAGGGCTGTGCTTCATTGCTGGTTAAGAAGACCCTTGGCCAGGTTGAAAACTACCTGCGAAGTGGCTTCCTAAACGCTGTCTGCTCCTCCTAATAACTGCTAGGTGAACACGTGTGCGTGTCAGAGGACTCTACCAGGTGCTGCTCTCAAGCTTCGCCCCAAGTTCTCAGGGAGGCCGGGTGAGTGCTGCCCTCATGTTTCCATGACTAAGGAGACCTAGCAAGCCTTGGATGACTTACCTAGCCCCCCCTGGACCCAGCCCCAGGCCTCTCACTCCGTGTCCAGGCTCCTGTATTGCAGCCCTCAGCCAGTACCCTGGGTGGTCATTGGTGCGTGTGGCTGTGCGTTAAGGCCACACAGAGTCCTTGCCATACCTGAGATCTAGGACACTGGAAGAAAGGTGAATGTTTGGCATATCGAATTGCTTAAGACTGGTGACAGAGGAAAGGTAGGGAAGATTGGAAGCTGGGAAGTCTTAGTAGCATGTCTTCCTAGGGAGTGTCACAGTTGCGCCCAATCAGTTCTGCATAGGCTGGGGTGACCAGTGTCCCAAACACATTTTAGGGTGCTGATGTCAGCAAACAAAGGTTTCACCTTTTGGAGACAACCAGATCTGCAGGGTCATTTTGCTTGTGTGAATATCAGGGTGGCAGGCTCTCATTCGTCATCACCAGTCAGAGAGAGGACAGTGGAGCACACCACTCAGTGACTTGGGATGTGGCTGGTTCACTGTAAATCCCGTGACTGGGTGCTATGGTGAATCAACAGCACCTCAACCCCCAATGGGCACAGGACTGGGACTTTCTATGACCACCAAAGATTAGGTGAAGGTTCATGGCAGGAGGGCATGAGTCTCTGTTGTCTGCTGTGTGTGTTTTATAATACCCCCCCCCCCCAGTCCTATAGCAGGGCCCCAGGTCTGTTTGCTCAGTGTGCTTGGAGCAGCTGCTAGTTGTAGTGATTCACCCTGCCAATTGGATATTGCCTAGTGATTTTTATGGAGTTAAGTCTCAAGGAAATTTGAGGAGGAGATCACTTCCTCTATTTTAATTAGAGTCTGGAGGCTGTTTGCCTCAGGTGCAACTGCACCCTCAAACATCTGTAGCAGACTGGTTGTGGAGTGGCAGCAAGGCACTTTGAATTTTAAATATCTAGAGAGGGTTATTTGAAGAGCTGGGTCAGATAACCACTGCTGGCTGAGCGGCACCAGTGTGCGCACGCATGCGCACGCGCGTACACACACACACACACACACACACACACACACACACACACTCATGGTTTGCCTCATACAGATGTTTGAACAGTCCTCAGGGAGCACACATTTTCTGTTGTAATAAAGGAAAAACACAGTCCTCAGCTGTAACCTAGGAGACATGGGATCCCACCAGAGTTGGGATCTTTCAGCGCATCCTGGTGGCTTGCAGAGCCAGCCAGGGAGGAGTTTTCTAGCACTGGCTTCACGGCTGCACATTGTCGTGTAGCTCCCGGTGGCCACTGCACAGAGGAGACAGCTGCCTGCTGTTCGCTCGCACATGAGTCCCTGGGGAGAAATAAGAGCTAAGTGGTTGTTACCAAAGGCTGATGGGTTTGACTCCCATGCCAGGCAGGGCAGTGCGTACGGCTCCTCCGGACCACACTTTCTCATCTGGAGACACCTTTCTGCCCTTCCTCTCTGAGCATGTTTTGGAATCACAGGAAGGAAAGTGGATGGGGTGAGGGAGCATTGCTGTCTCTTTCTCCACTGCTTGCCAATTCTTCATCCAACTGCCCTGCCCAGGAGAGCTATTTTTCCCAGTGACCCCCTAGGATGGGCATAAATACTGTTATCTCCATTTAATAATGTGGTGCTGGAGCAAGGGAAATCATGTTTGTTGCAGAGGAAATGACAGTGGTTTTAAGCCTAGTGACTTGGAGGTGACTTAAACCCCCTCATCTGGACTTGTTTAACACAGTTCAGTTTTATTATTCGGTTTTCATACAAGGAGTTAATGAATAACTCAATCTGGCTCTGCAGCCGTGGAGCCAAACAAGGGACCCTGGCTGGGAAGCTCACCCTCAAGACGGGAGGATCGCAATTTATACACCAGTGGCATTCCTGGGAAATGGCCTGTAAATCAAATTTTTCAAATAAAAGAGGAACATAGTAGAGGAATATAGTTCTCTGTGGTGCTGTTGTTTTGTTTGTTGGCAAAGCCAACATGTAGCTTGGGACGTGACTAGTTCTTTCCCTAATGATTTTTTAGGGATTTGTTGGGATAGAGATTCCTCATCCAGACTCTGTTCTAAGCCTTCTGATGGCTCAGAGGACAGGTATGGCCTTTGTAGGATGCGTTTCCTGGGAGTTGAGTAGAGCAACACTGCTGGAGTGGAATGTTTGGGTGGGAGGCCTGTGCAGAGTCACTCTCATCCTTCCCAGCTGGGTGACTAGAGACTGGTACACTGCAGGACAGGGGAACAAAAGACTTCAGAGTTGTCCTATGCCCCATGGGCACAAATCCAACCAAGTCTTGTCATTGCTTCCCCTCAGCAACTTACTGCATCTTTGCCTCCTTCTTTAAGGAAACATGACTATTTCAGATTCCAACTTCCCTACCAGGAGGAGAGTGAGCAAGCTTTGTGTTTTGGTTCCCTTAGAAAAAAGGGGGCTATCTCAGGTACAAGAAGGATTTCTCTAAAGTTGTGGGTCTTAGTATATCCCCAGAACGGTCTTCAGGATTTGATGAGTGGGTTTTTGTGGGAGGAAGCCCTGCTGACACTGGCTGAGGCAACAAGGGAGAGGGGAAGGGAGAAGGTGATTCAGGCAGGTAGCACATCACAGATTGCAAGTTATTGGACTTCCTATTGCCAAGACAAACAAGGGAGAACCACCATGAGTGTGCTTTCCTTAAACACAGCTTTAATATTAATTCCCATTGTATTTACCTTCTGGATTTTAACCTATTTAGCTGATAGGAAGGGGCAGGGAGCTGCAGAACTTAGGTAAGGTTCACTTTGAAGTCAGTGGCTTCCTTTCCAGCACTGAATGTCCTTCCTAGGGTGATAATAACACTTAACTTTTCTCTGATTATTTCCAGAAATAGTCTGGTAAGTGCTCAGGACACCCCCACCTAGCTCTTAAACATGGAGAAGGAACCTGTCTTTGTAGTTGAGCTATCTGCATTTGAATCTTGGTGCCAAACATGATCTATGTAACCTCAAATAATTTCTTTCTGGATTTTAATTTTCTCTTTCCATAGAATGTCTCATTACTGCAGGGTTCATGTGATAATAAGGTGTGAAGGATTGTCAAAAATGTTCAGTACTATTTCTGGTACAGGGGAGCATGCTTCATTCTACTCTGGATACCCTTCTTTTATCTTTATGAATCAGGGGAAATTGAGTCCTAGAATGTGAAAGTCACTTTCCCAAGGCAAAGCCAAACGTGAAAAGCTTCTGTTCTGATTTCATAACATTTTTCATTGTCAGAGATGCAGAGTTGGGGTACTTTAGTCCAAGGGAGGTCATCTTTTTTTATTTTATTTTCCTGAAACAGGACCCTCCTTGTGCATTTCAGGCTTGCCTTGAACTCACTTTGTGGCAAAGGCTGGCCTTGAATTTTCAGTGGTCTTCCTTCCTTGGCCTCCTGAGTACTGGGATTACAGGTGTGTGCCACCATACCAAGAAGGGGTCATCTTGGAGAGGAGTAAAAAAAAAACTAGATTTCCCTGACTCTTCCCTGGGGGACATCTAGAAGTTTCTAGGAAAGATTTCCACAGTTCATCAAGGCACTTTCCAAACAGACTCAGCGCTACCAGTAAGTAAAGAAGGAAATGGATGTTTGCTGCGTGTCCACACAGCAGGAACTTCTGTGTAAGTGATCTCATCTGATACATGAAGCCCCCCCACTGGGATTACTGTCCACTCTATGATGAGGAAGTTGGAGTTGAGGGCTTAGAAGGAGTTTATCTATGGGAGAGTCACAGCAGTAGAGGGCAGCCCAGCTTGCTGGACTGCAGCCACAGGGCTTATCCACTCTCCTTCCTAAGTAGACAGTGACCGCTCAGGATTCCTGCCCTGCTTGAATGTCAGCTTTTGAGTCTGGATATCTTAGACTGGGTTTCTGTACTGATGAGTCTCCATTATCTTAATTAACTAGTCTGTAATACTCTGACCAAGTTCAGGGAGTGGTGTCACATAGTTGGTAAGGACAGGGTATCTCATCACTTCTGTTTTTCCTCTTTCCATTGCTACCAACAACAGAGCCACCCAGGTTGACTGTGTATCCAGCATGTAGACAAAAGGCATTTGGAAAAGGTGCCTAAACCCTTCTCTTAGTAACCTGTTGCTTAACAGTCTATCCTGGCTGTATCTAGCCTAAGCACCATTCACCAAGCTGAGCTCTTCCTTGTCCTCTGGTCTTCCCTGGCACTGGTGAACAGCTGGTCTTCAAGGTTCTGTGGCAGTCCTTCCTGTGGGCACATACTACAATGAACTGTGGAGATAGAAACCTCCTCTAGTCCTCTGGGTAAGAGGAAAGTACCCTCAGGGGGCCTGAGATGCACAGCAGTTCTGAGGCCCGTCAGGGTCATGGGTATCTTCCAGCAGTCCCTAGTTTCTTTGCAAGTGGTCCTGATTGTGTGGCCATTAGGGGAAAGGATAAGAAGAATGATCTGATCTGATCATAAGTCCAGAGCTGGAAGGAGGGTGGCACTGCAGTTTAACTGCACCTCCAGGTGCAGGCTGAGCCAGCAGGGTGGGTAAGAGGGTTGGAGGTCATGAAGAAGTCTCTCCATCTGAGGATGTCTTTGCAGGGGCATGCTGGGTCACTGAGGTCAGAATGATTTTATTTCCTTCACTAGATTTTTGCATCCAGATTGGGAGTTCCCTCTGCCTATTTGAGATTAATAACCTTTCTTTCTGTCTCTCTCCCTCTCCCCTTCCCTACCTTTCTTCTTCTCTCCTCTCTCACTGCCCCTCCCATTCCCTCCCTCCCTCCTAACTCAGATTAAAGTAAGGCTTTTATACTGAGTTACATTCCCAGCTCTTAGAAACAATTTTTAAAAAAAGTATGATGGGTTTTTAAAAAATAATTTTATTGAGAAACAAATAGCAATGAGACACTTTCAAAACTGATTAGTAGGACAGTTTCAATAATTAATATATAGACAATGCATATTATTGTCTTAGTGGTTATACATTGTACAAGTTGCAGACATGATATGCTGTCTACAAACACTATTAGAACAAATCTTTCTATTCATTGAATTAAGAGAAAGTAGCTGTATATCTATCTTAACTATTTTGAATGTACAGATACAAAATGGTCGTTCGTGTCCCCTTTTTTGTTTAGTTTTGTCAGAGATGGGTATTCTGTTGTCATTTAAATATGATAGGGTTCCTTTAAGTCCTAGGCTGGCCAGGCTGGGCTGAAAGTCATGGTCCTTCTGCCTCAGTCTCCTGGAGTGTAAGGAAATACATTTACTCTTCTCTTCCTCTTTCCCTTCCTCCTCCTCTTTCTTCTTCTCTTTTCAATCAGTGGATTGAACCGGGGCTCTTGTGTATGCAGGCAAGCTACATCCCCAGCCTTTTTTTATGTTGAGCAAAGGTCCCATTAAGTTTCTCAGGCCAGCTCTGACCTACGATCCTCCTGCCTCAGCCTGCCCTAATTACTGGGATTACTGGTGTGTGCAACTGCTCTTGGAACATTCGCTTTTTAAAAGAATAGCATGGTATTGTGTGACTAGGGAATACACGGCATTCTCCTAAACACTGGGCATGTCCCATCTCTCTGAGCTGGTGAGGGAACCCATTTCATAAATGGAGAAACTGAGATGCCCTGGCTCTCCTAAAGGCAGCAGTCCTTTAGGAGGACTGTTTTCTTTTTGGCTGCATCTCCTACTCCTGAGCATATCAGGCGGGGCAGAGTTGTGAAGGCCTGCTGCCTGTAGGGAAAGGACACCCAGCGCCTTTCTTTCCAAGAGGCTGCTCAGGCCGAGGCTTCATAAAACGAGTTGACTTCTGTGTTGGCAAAACTGCTTGTCTTCAGAAGATGCACCCATAAATCTTGCCGAAAACAAATGCTTTAACTAGAGGAGGAAAGTTTAAAAGGCCCTGTGGGCATATTCTAATCGCTGCTCGCTAATATCCACCAGCTCTGCTTTAGAACAAGGCTGTTCCCAGGGGAGGGGCCTGGGTAGGCACTGCGTGCAACACCGCTGGCTCTAATTAACTCTGACCTCCACAGCCAGCCTGCTCACCAGCCTGGAATATTAGTTTTGGCTCCCAGAATGAGCCCTTGCTGTTTGTTGTTAGCATGCACACTTCACAATGCTTCTTTAGCAGCCCTTCTTCTTCTCCAGTTCCAACCCCACGCACAGTTCCCAGTCCCCGGTAATCAGATGACATCAATGAAGTCAGTGCCCCAGTAGATCCTTGTAGTCCCTGAGAGGCCGTTTTTCCCAGTAATGCTGGCAACCTTTATAGTTTGTACCCTTTAGTGTGCAAAGTGAAAAGGCAGGAAGTGTTTCCTTAGAAGTATTTGTTCCCCCCGAGGATGCCATCGGACACCAGGGTTGATGTTACATTCACCTAATGAACGGGCAATAAAGTGCAGAGGAGACTGTGGCATCCCCTATATAATAAATGGCTGTGCCCCAGATTCAAATTTGCCTTTCTTGATCTCAACATTATTTCTCAAATATCAGGGTCTATCTGTACCACTGGGGCAGATCCTAAATGATGAAGAATGGGTGAGGACAACCAGTTTGTATTTTTTTTTTTTTTTTTTTTTTTTTTTTTTTTTTTTTTTGTTGCTTACTGGTCAAGTTGATGGTTCCTCAGCAATTTTTTTTGGTGGCCTCCTCTTGACAAGGGGGTTCAAAGTGTGAAGGGACCCTTAGCTCATGGGACTGCATACTGCAGACAATCTGGATAGGATCAGTCTCACCCAGGTGAGAAGCTGCGACTATGAGTATGTGTTTCTGTAATTTTTAGATTTTCTTGCAATACTGGGGCTTGAGCTGAGTGATTTCATGCTAAGCTTCATCTCCAGAGCTCACTTGTGCACTCTCTCTCTCTTTCTCTCTCTCTTTTGAGACAGCATCTCGCTATGTAGCTAAGTTACCTAGCTGGGCTCAGACTAGGGATTTTCTTATCTCAGCCTTCCAGAGGGGTGGAACTACAGATACATGGATTTTACTGATTATGAGAGAAGAGCTATGCATTGGAAAACTGTTTGGCAAGCATGTGCTATGCCAGACTCTGTTCTGATCACTCAGACATGGTTTCTGTGCACACAGAGCTGCCCTGGGGTTGGAGGGAACAACCTAGCAATTGGCAAGAAGAGAAGAAAGCAGGATGATGCAGGGCTGGCACTGCCAGGCATGTGGTGAGGGGAGCAGGCATGTTTCTTAGGCTGCAGGGCCAGGGGACACCTATTTGAATTCAGAGCAGAATGCCAGGAGTCATCCCTGTGAAGGTGTGGGGGTGGGGGGAGGGTGATGAAGAAGTGGCTTAAGAAGGGGCAAGACATATGGCCAATGGAAAGCCACACACTAGAAACAAGGTTGGCACAGTGAAGCAGAGAAAGCAGTCAGTGCGCTGTGGTTGGCTGAGTGAGGAAACAGTCACATGCCTTGGGGTTGGAGCTGGCAAACAACGAGTTGGAGTGTTTGTAAATGAGAGTAGGGATCCTGGCTTCCCACACTAAATCTATCGAGAACCCACTGGAGGGCTTTCCCCAGGGCAGTGAGGTCTGATTTACCTCTCTGAAAGATCGCTGGCTGCTGTGCCAGTTTAGGAAGACAAGGGATGGAGATGATAGTGGGGCCAGAGAAATAAAGAGCAGTGGATGAGTTGGAGGCCGAGCAGGGTGGGTTGAGGTCTTGGGGTGGAAGTGGAGGCTGGGCAGGAGCTCAGGATGACTTCTAGGCAGACAGAGATGCCCAGACTGATTAGATCTGACAGCTCGAGGGATGGGTGGAGGGCATGAAAAAGGCGGTAGCCGTGTGAAGATTGATGTGTGCATTGTGGAGGTGGCCCTGGGCATTTGAGTTTGAGTTTGGAGTTAGGGTGACTGGACACAGGGCTATGGGACTCATCAGGCTGTGGACGGTGGGAGCACGTGGGACTGAATGGATTCTCTGGGCAGAGTGAGCAGAAGGGGCCAGGCCCTCCTTTGCCAGGAAGCAGTGTCTGGACTGTGGCCTGAGGCCGGAATGCGTAGTGTGTGTTTTTCTGTCCTCTCCCTGGGGGTTCTGGGCTTCTCACGCATCAGGACAGTCACTTGACACCTGGGCCTGGTCATCACTGGGGTCTGAGTTCAGTGTAATCCACTGTTATCTCTAAGGAAAAAAAAATAAGCACCCTTAAATCACATAAGTCATCTCAAAGTGAGCAGAATTGCTGGGCAGTGTGCAGGTGAGTCGCTGGGCTTTCACTATTGATTAGGCAATATGCTAAGCAACAGCTTCATTGTGCTTTACATTTGTTATGTATTTGGTACACAGTCTCACTACGCAGCTTGTACTCGTAGTAATCCTTTATCAGTCTGCCCATCACTGGGATTACAGGTGTGTGCTACCATGCCCAGTTTTGGTGGCCACCTACGCGGGCCCAGGGTAGAGCCAGCACAGCATGGGGCTGGCACTACTTGTGGTGCTGGATATCAAACTCAGGTCCTTGCGCTTGCCAGACAGGTGCTTAGACCACTGAGCTAGCATCCCGGCCCAATAGCTTCATTTTTAATGGACCATGCGATGTGGCTACACAGACACACACACATGCACTCGCATACACACACACACTCACATACACATGTGTACTCTGGGCTGAGTGGGTCATCCTTAGCAAACAGCCACTGTTTACACATAAATGCCCTCATTGATTTCCCATGAACGTCTGTAGCCATCATGTACAAAGCTTACTTTTCTTTATGGCCTGAGTTCAGCCTGATACCTTTCCTTGCATGCCAGTCCTCTTGCTTCCCTGCCAGCAATCCTAGAATTGTCTTTTTGTCTCCTGGGACAGAGCTGGACTGTAGTGTCAAGTTCCATGTTTGGCATGTTTTCTGGCCTTCCAGTTGTGGTGGCCACCACTTAAATCTACCAGACCTGGGCTGGAGAGATAGCTCAGCAGTCTAAGTGCCTGTGTGGTGGGTGCAAGGACCCAGGTTCGATCGCTGGTACTAAATGCCATGCTGACCACTGAACCTGGGCATGGTGGCACATGCCTATAATCCTAGCGTTGGGGAGGCTCAGACAGAAGAAAGACAATGAGTCTGAGTTGTATAGTGAGACCCTGCACCAAAGAAAGAAAGAAGGAAAGGAAGAAGGAAAGAAGAAAGAAGGGAAAGAAAGAAAGAAAAACAAAATTTTCCAAACCTGAGTTGTTGACCGTTTAAGTACAGGTCCACATAGACCTCTGGTTTGCTGGTGCCTGGCTTGGCTTTGGGGCTGGGTGGACCTTTTCAGCTGACATTTTTGTGTAGACAGGATTCAGAGTGACCACAGGTGAGGCCCTTCCAGGGAGCCTGAGTGTTTTCAAGGAGTTTAATATCTTACATTTCTGCATCTCTTTTCTCAGAAGCTATAAAAGTACTTTCGACTCCTTTTCCTGCTCACTCCTGAGTGGGAGTTCCGAAAAGGACAGAATTTTTTTTTTCTCTCGTGGAGGAGAAGGTCTCAAGCAGAGAACCCTGCCTGAAGTCAGTGAGCAGGGGACTGGCAGGACTTGAGTCACCATGACTAATTCTCCACGTTTTGGAGAGGAGCTTTCTTCAGTGGGAAAAGTTGATTTTTTATATTTTTAGCTAGAGTATATGGAAGAACAGCAATCTAATCTCTAGACCTGGAGTTCCGTGCCCTCCAGTTATGGTTAGAGGTACCATCTTGGGTGCAGGTCTTGGGGACATTGGGTAAGCACCTGTGTGATTCCACAGAGAGGCTAAAAAAGAGCAGCAGCTGGAGTTGTAATCATGAAGTCTGGTGCTGGATGCTGATTGTATTGCGATGGTGTCAGATCCCAGCTGTGGCAGCCTGCCTCTGCACCTTTTGCCATTTCTCCTGTCTCTAAAAATTCTACAACAGAAAAATCAGATCACACCACAAAAGCGTGCCTTCCAGCTTATCAAGCTCTCTTTCTGGTTAGGTTTGCACGAACTAGTAGTATGAACAATAACCATAGTTTTAAAAGTAGCAGTGACAATGGCAAAGTGGAACAAAAAGGAATAAACAAACAAGGCTCTCAAGCCGAACTTTCAGGATTGTGGCAATAAACAGCCTACTGTGGCACTGAATGCTTACAAACAGTGTTCCTGGAAGCAAGTGGTGTAGATGGGGAAGGCAGTGCCCCACCTTCACCCGAGCTTCTTCCTCTGGAAAAAGCCAGCCCTCATTCCCTTGAGGCTTGCTAGAGCAGGGTGCTTTAGGGTTAGGGTTGTTTTTTAAGGGTAAGGCTCATATTGAAAAGCACCACCATTTACCTTGGTTGCTAAGTCCCCCTCAGCCCGAGGTGAGGAATTCTGATTGGCAGAATCTGTAGGAATTCAGATAAGGGGAGCGGCTCGGAAAACCGGGAAGCTTAGGATGGGGACCCTGGCCGCAAAGCAACTCAGCGCTTCAATAAGCTCGAATCTGCTGAGAATACATTTTACGAACATGCAGCTAAGTTGGCTGCTTTTGTTTGGGGGTTTGTTAAGCATTATCTAAAGAATGCCATGGTTCAGCCTGCTCGGTGTGAAGCCTAATTCTTCCCCTTTCTGGAGCCACGGCCTGGTGTGTTCAATTTTTCTCTCTCCATAGGGCTGCAGGCTCTCTGCTACTCCAGCCAAAAAAACACTCATATTTTAACAAGCTTAGTCCCAGTCTGGTTGCCAGGCAGTAAAACGAGCACTTGCCTGCCCCAGGGAGAGGAGGACCACGAGATGGAAAAAGGGTCATGTAAATGACTCTCCAGCCCTCCCCCCAAATCTTCTCTTGAAGATCTTCGGGGCAGCTGATATATTTATTGAGGTCAAAAGACACTGTCACAGAGGCCCAAACTATGGCCAGAACTAGTAATACAAATTATTTTTTATTCTCACAGAGATAACACTATTAATAAAATAAGTTTGCCCCACACCATTCTGCAGAGTGTCAGACACACTCATGTGAGCGGCCTTGTTTGGAGCAGTAAGCATTGGCCCCCTTAACCAAAGGGGAGAACAAGGCACAAAGGGGAGACTGAGGCACAGAGAGGTGAGCTCTTGGCACTGGGATAGCGGATGAGCCAAGCATCTGCACTACCTCCTCTCTCAAAGTGGGGCATGTGGCAGGGTGCTGAAGGCCAGCTGCTCCCTCAGATCGGCTCTCAAGTCCTGTTGTGTTAGAAAGGGCTGTGAAAGGAAACAGATACAGAATTCAGCTCTAAAAAAATGTTCAACTGTGGCTGTTATTATGAAGAGGGGATTGAGGTGGGCACTTGGCTCCTTCCAAGGTTCAGCTGGAACAGGAAACAAACCCAGGGCCGGCACTCACTGGCAGCAGTGGTTGTTTCTGAGGACCAGGCCTCTTCCCACCCCCTGGCATCTCTACCCGCTCACTTCATACAAACCACAGAGCCCCTGTTAGAGGATAACAGATTTCAGCCTCCATTGGACATGACGGGTGAGTTTATAACCTACTGCTAAAACTCCTAATTCTGTTCTAGAAACCAGGGACCAAGGAAAAGTGTGTTGAATGCCCACCAGAGGTACAGCTGGTGGTGGAAGGTTACCTTTAGGGCCTTCACAAACAGAGGGGCACAACTTCCTCCATGCTAGGTGGCTCCTGCCTGGTGTGATGTGCTCAGTGCGCTGCCCCAGCAACTGTACTTCCTCCTGGCCTACAGTGGCCTGGAGGCCAGGTGCAGGTTAATGCACTAATGCCACCCTTAGGGCCCCTGGAGCAGCTGCCCGGAGGTGAGCCGTCTGTCTCTGGTGAGAACCAGCCTCCCCTCTTGCCTGCTTGAGGAGCTACTGTCCCTCAGAGGCCCATAGCCAGAAGCAGAGGGCATGCTGAATTACACCAGGCCTGTGGCTTTGGTTCAACTGCTGCTCCAAGCAGGTGGTCATTGGGGAGGAGATGGTGTGGGTTGGGCCGAGGCGTGGAGTGGGTGTGATTCACAGGGACAGCAGGTGAAGCGGGAGGATGGAGATGAGGATCTGCAGAGAGGTGAGCCAGTGCTGTCGGCAGGCAGAGAACAAAGACGGTGGAAGCAAAAGCCCAGTGTGTGATTCAGGCCTCGGCACCAAGTGCCAAGATGCAGCGAGGGAATGTGAGAAAGAGGCATTCCAGAAGAGAGGAGAGAGCTGCCAAAGGAGAACGAGGGTCCTCCCCTGGGCCAGGCACCATTCCAATGCCTGCACAGGCAAATGCGTAAGGCGGGGTCTGTGCTTTCACAGGGACAGCTCCTAAGGCTGGGAGCCTTCCTGAGAGTCGAGTGAGCTGGCCAGGGAGTGAGGTGGTTTCAGGAGCAGGGACCCTGGAGTGAGGTGCACTGGGTTTGGATCCCTGCTCTGCTGCTCATTAGCTCTGTACTTTAACCTCTTGGTACCTCTGTCTCTTTGTCTTTTAGTAGAGATTCATATCTCTTAGGTAGGGGTTAAATGAACTCATACACATTAGACCCTTAGACAGTGACTGGCACACAGTAGTTGAAGATGTTAGCGATTGTAGTGATTCCCAGAAATTCACCACCACACAAAGCCATATGACTTAAGAGGTTCACAGGCAACCACAGACTCCCCTCCACTAGGAATGCCATTTTATTTCATGTATGTAATCCTGCATGATGCATGAGGCTGGATTTTTGCCTTAAAGGACACCGGTCCCTCCTTGCTGTGCATCTAGGAAGCATTTTAGGGGCTGTGAGTGCTGCAGGAATTGGGAGTGGCTGCACTCAGCAGGCATGGATAAGATCTGCAGTGGCCATGAGGGGTAACATGGGGGTGCGAGGGGTCTGAAGTCTGGAAAACTGGGGGAAACAAAGGAGGACGCAGTTTTGCTTGCACTCAGGTGCTTTGGGGGATTTGTGTGTGGAGCCGTGATGATCTGGGACAAATTCATCTCAGAGCCTGACTTACATTTGCCTGTGGTGGGTGAGAGTGGGAGAGGCGGGAAGCCCCAAGCATGCAGATCATCCATGGCCCCAGAACAGTCTCCCGGACATCTTCTGCACAATCCTGGAATGCTTCTTCTACTTCTTTCCCAGGGAATGATCTGGTGGAGCTGCCTTCCCAAAGGAGCTGGCATTCCTGATAGTAAGCCCTGGCAGTGGAGGGTGGTACTTGGATGCCAAGACAACTTCATCCCATGGACACGCTGCCCGTGGAGCCTTCTTGTTCCCTTCTCCTGTAGCCAGGATCTTCCCTCCCTGGTTTGCCACTCATCACGAGGCCACCAGCCCCAGTACACACGCCAGGCTCTCCCACTGGTGCCTCTCACCAAGAGCCCATGCAGTCACTGTCCCCAGGCACTCAGTTACATAAGCATCTCCAGAGCTGTTGCCCTCCTGGAGCTGACACATGGCTTGTGACATTCATTTGCATCCTCTCTATAGACTGCTGAGCATGATTTGCACTTGGCTGTTTACACAGTTTAGAGCTCAGATCTTGGGCTCAGCCGAGCTTCTTCCTTCACCTCACTGTTTCTTTTTGCTTTTTCAAAGCTCTGTTTCTTCTCCTCTAGGTTGGAGTTGTTGACAGTAACAATCATGATATCCAATTATGTGTGTGGAATCCTATGTACTTTATCAAGCCTGTTCTCATGTATTATCTTAGGAATATTGTCCTTCTGGACTTCATAAATGGGTACTTTTCTTTCACCTCTTAAGAGCTCAGTTTTTTTTTTTTTTTGGCAGGACCAGGGATTGAACTCAGGCCCTTGCACTTGCCAAGGAAGCACTTATTCCACTGAGCCATCTCCCCATCCTCTCTTAAGACCTCAATTTATTTGCACTAAGGAAGAATCCTATAAGTCATACTTAAATTTCTTTTCTGCTTTTCTTTGCAAATACTGTATGATATGTTATTGTTATAACATTGAAGTGATTTTAGTAGCCAGACAGAACAAGGTGATTATAACAAAGTTTTTGGTCCTGTGTTTGCCTTGGGTTAGGATTATAACAAAGTTTTTGGTCCTGTGTTTGCCTTGGGTTACTGACTATAACAAAGGTTTTGGTCCTGTGTTTGCCTTGGGTTAGTGGATAAGGTTGTGGTGCCTTTTGTGGTTCAACCTTACACAAATGAGGAATCAGAGTTGCTGTCAGTTACTGGGGTCACATGTACTGATCCTTCTTGGGTCCCATAGCTGTCTGCATGGATGTGGGGCTTGCTCAGGACAGGAAGGACAGGGGTGGGCACAGCTGCCTCTTGAGTAGGGCTATCTTGTTGGTACCATTTTATGTTTAAAGAGCTCTTCACTGTAAAGGTTTAAAAACTCCCATCTGAGTCTTGGCATGACAAAAAGCAGAGCTTGTTGAGGAACTCTTGATTAATTGATTGATTGATTGGTTGATTGGCAGAAAAGGCAGACAGGCCCTTCCAGAATAGGCTGTGACCTAGAAGTCTCGTTTTTGCAAAGAGAATCAGAGCATGTGTTTCGGACAAGGTCGGGGATGACTCCTTCAGATGGAGTGCCCTTTCTTTCCTATGCGCTCGCTCTCAAGCCCCCTCCCTGCTCCTCCTCCTTTTTCCTCCAGTCTCGCTGGGGTGCATGTCCCAGAATCTCAGCAGCATTTACAAGTGCAGTTGTGGCTGTCTCTTTGCTCAGCCTGTCTGCTTTTATTCTAAGAGCTGGCTGGTGTTCAAACTCACAGGAAGGAACACGCATTCATGCATGCATGAACACACGCCATCCCTACCATGTCCCCAGCTAGAGGTCTGGGTGCATACTCTCCTAGATGATGTAGTTTTCTGTGTCTACCTTCTCTCTGCCTTCCTACCTTCTCCTTCCGTGTACTCTCCCCTGCTCTCCCATGAGCATTTGCGTTAGCTGTCCCAGTAACTTTTCCTGCCCTAGAGAAGCATTACTTGAAGTCTGAGTTCTGGATTTGTCATATAAAGGCAAGGAGGGGAATTTGCCAAAGACCTGGATGTGATGGGGCACGGTGCAGTGTGGAGCAGGGAACCCATCTTGCCTGAGAGTATTTGGGAAGGATGGTATGGGGAGGTGACTAGAAGTTCACTTGAAGGGAACAAACCTTTGTCACTCTGTGCAGATTTAGTGTGACACTGTTTGACATTTTATTGGAGTGCTTTTACAAACTCTGGTGAGCAGGCACCTTGGACACTCAAACCCAGACTGCTGCTTATTGGGGGCCTCATTCACAGTTGCTAATGAGTAACCGCCATTAGTGCCTTAACCACCCAAGTCACATAGTGACTGCAGGGACCCAGGAAAACACTCCAGGGGAGGTCCAGCCAGGGGCTCAGCTGCTTCAGAGCCCTGCAGTGGTCGTTTCAGTTGTCAGCCTGGCTGCTTGTGCTCATGGGAAGCCTCACTTATTGGGAGCCACGGGGCTTCTTCCACATTAACCCTGGAGTTCCCACAGATCCCACATTTAAACAAAAAGCTAAAACAAGACCCCAGAAAGCTCACTATAGTAAAATGAAATCAAATCATGTCCAAACTGTCATTTTCCCAAATAGATAAAGAAATGGAAATTGATTTCAATAATCGATTCATTTATTCATTTATACAATAAAATGCCATTGTGCTGGCATTTTATTGTATTTAATCCTCTCCACTGCCATATAGGTGTTATCTCTATTTTAATTTTAAAGGGAAAAACTAAAAGTAACAATAAAACAGAGTTTCAAAACAGGCCGTTAGGAGAGTTACAATAATTAATACATTTCATATGGTTATATTCATAGTAGTTACTCAGAGTACAAGCATAAGCCTCATGTCTTGTCCAAAACATATTAGCACAAACCTTTCTTTTCAGTGAACCAAGAGAAATGAGCTGTGTATCTTAACTGTCTTATGTATAAATGCATTTTTTTTTTTGTTTTTTCTTTCTTCCTTTTCGCCTTCCCCCATCACAGTTTATCTTTTCTTTTGAACATTTCTTCCCAATTTACAATACCTATTGTGCATTTTGGATCTTATTTAGTCATTCAGTTTCTAACACTCGTGAGCCAATATGATGTTTACACATGCGGGTTTGATTTATTTCACTTATAAGGATGGTCTTGAACTGCATCTATTTACTTGTGGAAATCTCCAGTTAATCCTTCTTTATGGCTGAGAAGTACTCCATTATATAAAAAAATCCCCACGTATTTCCTGACCTGTTCCTCAGTTGGTAAGCACTGAGGTTGTTGCTGTAATTTAGCTATTACAAATTGTGTTACTATAAACATAGGCGCACATACATTGCTGTGGTACAATGTTTTAATTCTTCTGGGAAAATACCCAGAAGGGGAATAGCTGGTATCTGTAGCCCTAATTTTTTAAAGAACTGATTTCCACAGTGGTGGCACCAGTCTTCACCCCACCAACGGTGGCGAAGGGCTCTTTTTTCGCAGTCTGCCAGCCTTCGTCGTTGGGTGATTTCTTCATGATAACCATTCTCACTGTGGCAACGTGGAATCTCAAGGTTGTTTTAATTTGCATCTCTTGCATGACCAATGATGTTGAACATTTTTCATGTATTTATTTGCCATTTGTATTTCTTTATCTGAGAACTGTGCATTCATCTCAGATGCCCATTTTTGTGTTGGATCTTTGCATTTGGGGATTTGAGTTTTTCAATTTTCTTTGATTTTTTTCAGGTCTCTATATAGTCTAGTTGTAAGTCCTTTGTCTGAGGGACAACAGCCTGTAAGTTTTTCCCCACTCTGTGGGCTGCCCTGTCAGAGGTTTAGAGAGGTTAAGTAACTTACAGTTGCCCGTGAAGGGGTTCCAGCCCAGTGTTTCACCTCTGGGGAAATTTCATTTTTGCTCACATCTGTGACCTCCATGGCAACGATGCCATAAAGTTCCAGGGCACCCAGCAGCCCCGAGGCTATGGCTGGAGACTGCATCCCACAGCTCTTTATGAGGGTGGTGGCCATCCATCAGTCCCGCTGCCACTTCTGATTTCTGCAGTAAATACTCACCCCTGGAGTCCAGCACTGAGAAGGTAGATTAGCTAAGGGCAGTTTGGCCATTCCTCATTTCTTAGAAAGAACTGGCAAGAAGCCGAGCTTCTCTGCCCACAGTCCTAAACCCCTAGGTAGTTCAGTTTGACTTAATTCAATCTGACCAAAGTTTATGAAGTATTTGTTGTTCACTATATGTGCTGCTAGGTTTTGGAGATATAGCAATGACAATTTTTTTAGTGACAATAAAATAATGAGGGTGACAAATAAAATCAATATTTATAAATGCCATGGCACCACCTAACATGGATCTGTGGAATATTTCCAGAACACAAAGATCAATATGTTAATACACATATATGCAAAAGGGCTGGGACTGTGGCTGGTGGAAGGCCAAGCAAGGCCACAGCGGGATCCAAAAAGCAGAGGAGAGAGAGCATTGCAGGGACCCAGGAAGACGCATTATAAGTGGGGCAGGAAGAGACTGTATGGCCACTTATTTCTGTGTGCGCAGTTTCTCCTTCTGTGAACTGGATGCAATTGTGCTTGACTCACAGGGTAGTGAGGAGTAAGTGACTTGATCCAGTGCTTTTGGAAGCATCTTGGACCTGCAAGGGTGTAGTGAGTGTGACAACCACCTTATTGTCCCTTATCCTATTTGGTGGCACTTTATGGTAGCTTTTGATGACCAGGCATCCCTGCCAAGTAGACATTCCACGGTATGGAATCGCATCTAAAATTCTTGCTTCTGTCTTATCTCATCATTTAGGGCTTTTTATTCATGTAAGTGCTCTGAGCCTTGAATTAGATGTTAGATTTCTCTTGATGAAAGACAGTGCTTCTCTTGGTGACAGGTATGGCATGAAGCGGCTTAATACAGTGGGTGCTTCGTGAGTATTTTTGTTTGTTAGTGGGTAACATTCATATTGAAATAGACAAAGCAAGAAAATTGGGTGGGCTCACGTGTGCTGAGTGTGCAGAGGTCAGATAAAAATGTGAAGTTAGTATTAGAGGACAGCCAACCAATGCTGGCTGGTTGATTGACCTTTCTTGATAGATTTTTTTTTCTTCATGATGATTGAGTGTTTGAATCAGTGGGCTGGATGGTGGGCCTTGTATGGATGCAGACTAGCTCAGGACTCACTCTTAGAAGATGCCCTCTGGGTGGCACTGGGCCGCCCATGAAGCTCAGCAAGCAAGTGCTCCTCTGTACAGGACACCTAGTGCTCACCCGCTGGGAGGCCTGGGAGTGACCTCTGAGTGTGACAGGTCCGTCGCTGACTGCTGGCTTCATGTGTCACTTCTCTTTGGAGCTTGTTACAGCCAGATGACATATCTGGACGCGCCTAATCGGCACAAGGAGGGCGGCTGCTCAGGGATGCGCCTTCCTGAGCCAGGGCACAGAGTGCAGAGACTCCTCCTAGCTCATGTCTCCAGCTGGCCTGGTGCAAATCCAAACCACAGAATGCTTCTCGCAGGGCGGGTGGGAATGTGGGTGCAGTGCATAGGCTGGTCTGTGGAAAGGCCTCCTATTTCCTTTTCATACGGCCAGGGATGTACTTAATTAATGCCTCTCTGACCCAGGAATGTTCCTGGGAGATCTAAGTCCTGCCTTCTTTTCTGCTGTCCACATGGCTGGGGACTTTCCCAGGCTGCATTCTAAGCTGAAGGCCTTGTCAACCACAGGTTTACCCTCACTGGCCTCTTCTTAAACCACATCATCAATAACTATCACTCGTAGACCCCATGCAGACCTCTCACAAGCCAGCCTGACTGCTCTGGGTCCCCTGGAGCTGCTGTACCTCCTATTTCAGCCCTCCCAGAGCAGTGGAACATGGCCAGCTGACTCCCCAGTCCACCCTCATCCTTCACTCTGTCCTGCCATCATCTTTGGCTGCCCACTGGCCCATCCTCCCAACTTCACCATAGAGGTCCCTTTGCTGTGGTGTAAAGTGAGGCCTTACACCTGGACTGCACTTGTTTGAGCCCAGTGGGAGCAGACAGACCAGAAGGCATGGCAGGGGGAGGAGCACTGAAGGAGCAATTGAAGATTCCCTTCATAATTAGGTTGCCACCCTCATGTTGGCCCTGCTGGTTTCAATGAGTGAGTGAGGGTGGTTGATGCTTCAGCCACTGGTGTAACCAGATCTCTGTGGGCTCTTGAAAAATGGAGCTCTCTTCAGCAACAACTGTTTGCAATTAACTTTAACATATGGTGGAATTTGTTTTTGTGTCCATAAAGCATGATAGGCAGGGAGGATCTGGCAGGGAATGCACCCCACTTGTCACGCCCTGTGCCTAGCTGGTGGGAGGAATCTTTCCACTCTGGAGCACTGAGGCTGTTGGTAAGCTGAATGGTCATATATGACTCAGATGGGGACCTGAGCCTACCTGCTGGCCCTGTACAATCTCTTCCCACCAGATGTTTCTACCTGCTTAGCAGCAAGGTAGTTTTCTGTTTTTTGATAGCACAGGTTGGCAGCCTCTGGCCTTGATAACTCTTGCTTCTCAGTTTTGGCCGCTGTCCAGTTCCTGTGCTCTGGACACCTTCTGCTGAGGGTGCTGGGCAGGATCAACATGCCTTGACAGACCATCTCAGCAGGAATAAGAGGTCAGCCCTGGGCCCGACTCTTCAGTGTGTTGGATGAGCTGGGCCTCCAGTGACAGAAGCACTGAATGGAGGCTTCAGTCTACAGGAGAACTGTTCTTGCCAAGTGTGAGGTCTGGAGCATGTGGTACTCTGCTGGTTTGACAGCTCAACAATATCACCAGTCCTGGGCTGGCCAGACAGCTCGGCAGACTAAAGCGCCTGTATAGGCAGAGTGCAACAGCCAGGGCTCAATTCCGAGGCCTGCTGTGCTGGGCCCATCCCCAGGGTGTGCTGAGGTGGTGATTGAGACTGGGCGGGTGGTGTGTACCTATAATCCCAACTCTAGTCTGATCTACATATGAGACCATGTAGACCCTGTACCAAATACATAAAAAAATAAAAATAAAAATTCTAGCCCCAGGTGGGACTTCATCACCCAGCTTCTCATAAGACAGCTTCCTGTCCTCAGGAACAGGGCTCA
Organism: Ctenomys sociabilis; assembly: GCA_004027165.1. Taxonomy (NCBI): domain Eukaryota; kingdom Metazoa; phylum Chordata; class Mammalia; order Rodentia; family Ctenomyidae; genus Ctenomys; species Ctenomys sociabilis. Next base: position 26,498 of record PVKA01010148.1, on the reverse strand, counting down.
GAATGAGAAGGGAGCGCAAAGGCTCTCAGCTTCTGTCATTGTCTGTTGCTTATTCCTAGAGGAAAATCTATCTGAGAACCGACCAGCAACATATCCCTCATATCCCTTTAGCTGTAATGGGGCCATGGCCCACACCAGTGCTGGTCACTGGCAGAGGAGAAAGCAATAGGTCTGACTGACTCAGATAAGTCATGATGGTTCCAGGGGTGGGGCTCACTGCTGCCAGTAGAGTCAGATTCTCAGCAGGGTGGAAATGGAGGCTAGCCATGTCTTTCTCATCAGAGACTATGGCTAGGCTAGGTACTGGAAGCTTCCAAAAGGAACAAGTCATGCCTGGAAGGTGTAAGGGAGGGGGATATATGAACACTGTGTTCAGATTTTTCCAGCCTCTCTTCACATCTGACCTGTGTGTTGGCCCTGACAGCTCTCTTCCAACAGTTCTTTTTGCTCACCTTAACCCTCTGCTCAAAAATGTGTCAAGACTGTATTTCTCTGTGCAATAATGGTTGAAGTCACCTTAGCATTCAAGGCTCTCTTCTGTCTTACTGAAAACAGTCTCACATTTGGCAGGAAGCACAGATTTCCTGTTGTACCTCCTGGTCTTCCCTTGTGCGAAGCAGGTATCAGTCTAGCTGATTTATCTCCTTGGGGAGCAGATTTGATTGCTCCAACAGGAAGTTTCCTGAATCTCTTTTGATTTCTACAGCCCTGGTTATGGGAGACCTGGGAAGGTACAGGTAGTCTTGTAGGAGTTTTGAGGCTTGGGCTGATTCTTGAAGGCTGGTGTGAGTTTGGATTAGTGGAGAGGACAGGGCCTTGGCCAGGGAACTGGGGCAATTTGATACTGTCTGTAAATGTGCTGATGTCTTCAGTTGCCTACTGTTCTTCTGCTTAGAGCATCTCAGTGTTCTTTCTCCAGGACTGTGTGTACTTGGCTTGGGGCTACCATGTTGAATAGCACAGACAGAGGATTTGTCCACCATTGCAGAAAAGTCTGTTGGACAGCAGTGATTTAGAGGGTCACCAGAGAGATGTTGGGTGGGGCTGCAATCCAGATGTTCTTTGGTGCAGGGACAGTTCCCGCAGTTATTTTATTAGTTTGTTGGACTCTGAGCTGTCAGTGTCAGAGTCATCCTCTTATGAGGATGGAGGTCCTCAGCAGGACACTCCAAGCAGCACTGCTCTCAGCCCTGGGGTGGTCTGGATCCATTCTTTATCTCCCTGCTCTTGTCTCAGAGCCTGCAAGAAACTGAAGTGTACTTACTGAAGTAAGTAATTGAGCAGCAAATGCATCTCTGGATAGCTCTGGGCCTGCCTTTGGTGGCCTTCCCAAGGATGTGAGCTCCTCAATCTAGATTCTGTTTTTGTGTTGTTTGCTTTTTCCACACTGGGGATTGAACCCTAGGCCTTCACACTGAGTTATACCCATACTCCTTTTGTATTTTTTTGATATTTTAGGACAGGATCTTCCTTAGTTTGTGAGTTGCCCAGGCTGGGCTTCAGCTTATAATCTTCCTGCCTCAGCCTCCCAGAGTGTTTCGATTACTAGTCCAAGTCTAGGCCTTCATGGATACTGCATGCTTGGCTGTTGGGAGGTTTCTGCATTCCTGTTCCTTAGCGTTTGCCATGGTGTGTAGAAAGTGAAGCTCTACTCCGAGAATTCTCATGGAGCCTTTCCTGAGGTCTTTGCAGTGACTTCTAACATTTTGCATGACAATGTGAAGCATGTCTGGGTGGGAAAACTTGGCCATCTCACCATGAACTCTTTTGCCAGCTGTCTTTCTCTTTAATTCTTCATTTGCTGCTGGTAACTGGTGTTATAGGTATCACTAATCCCATTTTATAGTCGAAGAGATTCAGGCTTAGAGAGGTTAATTATCATGACTAAGAACAGACAGCTGATAAGTGATAGAGAAGGAGTTTAAACCTGAACCACCTTGGGCTCTTCTAAGATTCCAGAGTTGCTCCATGAGTACATGTCTTATTCAAAGACATCTTAGCCTCCTCTCACCTGCACTTCCCATTTGCACACTCTGACCACAGCCGCAGGAATATTTGCTTGCGAGCCTACCTAGGTATTGCTGTCTTTCAGCACTGTTCCTGAGGCCTCGGCACTTGTGGCTTGTGTAGAATGCAGTCACTCTGCTTACTCCTGAACCATCTGTTTCCCAATTTACCACTGTGGGCTTAACATTAGTCCAAGATCACACGGGAGCAGGGGCATAGCCACATTACCTGGTATATGACATGGCGAAGTCATAGTGCTTGGTTCTCCTTGTCACTACACCAAAGTGTCCAAGGTGGTCCAGACTCTGCTCCTTCCAAGCTGAGTTTCCAAGAATTTCACCAACTGCATCCAGCAGGTTGATTTGCTCGAGGGAAGGCTGACATCCTCTCCATGTTTGCTCCTCACCCCTTCTAGTTTACTGGTGTCTCTGTCACTTCATTTCTTCTGCCCAACATGGCTTTTCCATCCTTAAGATTTCTTTCAAAGCAACTCATTTCTAAAATTGCTCTCCTGTGTGGACCTCAGACCCTCCTCCTGTCTCAGCCCATTTCTTCGGGGGAGCCGTGTACTCTCGGCCTGCACAGCCTCCCACCCCATGAGGTCTTTTCCTGGTCATGGGTTCACACTGGCCTCTGGATTAGTGAGTCCAGAGCTCAGTGTTCTGTCCTCACTTTTCTTGATCTGTTGGCATCAAGTGATGCCGTGTGTTCATTTCCCCTGGTTCCCTAGTCTCTTCGTCTGTGTCACCTCTTACCTGGAATGGCTCAATAACCTCTGAACTGGCTTTCTTCCTTTCTCCTTATCCTTTCCACGGATAGCTTTCAAAAGGGCAGTGATAGTGGGCCATTAGAACGTAATGGTAGGTATGCACCTGAAGACGTGAGGATGGGTACTCAGATAAGTACACACAAACATATTTGTTACACTGTTCACAGCAGCAAAAATGAGAGGAATAGGCCAAGTGTGCAATGGATTAACAAGATGTGTTTAGCACTCAATGGAATATTATTCACTCACAAAAGACTGAAATGTACAATATTGAATTCTAATGAAGAGAACCTAGCAGACATTCTAATTAAAGGAAGTATACAGATGCTGGGCCTCATGGTGCATATCTGTATTCTCTACCCTCTAGCAGGCTGAGACAGGAGGACTGCAAGTTCAAGCTCAGCTTAGGCAACTTAGTGAGATCCTCTCTCAAAATAAAGAAAAGGCAGAAAGACATTGTGAGTATGTTGATGCTAAGGCCCTGAGTTCAATCCTCAATACTGCAAAAGGGAAACAAGAAAAAGAATCTATATACAAAAGATCACATATTATGTCTTTATAAATTGTATGACATGTATATAATATGTGTAATGGAATACAGATTGATAGTTGTTCATATTAGATGACAGGGGAGATGAAGGGTGGGGTATGCAGTGCCTAGGCATGAAGGCATTCATTTCTGAATGATAGAAATTTTTTAGAATTAGACACAGGTTTTATTTGGACAATGTTGTATACACTAAATACCATTGAATTTTCCCCTTTGAAATATATTAATGTGACTTTTACCTTAATCAGTTAAAAAGAAAAATAGCTCAGTGGGCTAAGCACCTGCTTAGGCAAGTACAGGGACCAGGGTTTGATTCCTGGCACCACATGCTGTGTTGGCCCCACCCCTTGGCATGCTTAGGCAGCCCCTAAGACCAGGCGTGGTGGTACATGCCTGTAATCCCAGTGCTGAAGAGGCTGAAAACAGGAGGATCACTATGAAGCCAAGCTGCATAGTGAGACTCTATACCAAATACATAGAAAAAAAAATTAAAAGAAAAAAAAAGCGACTTTATCTAACATGTCATTTCTCTGTAAAATGCTGCCACCAGTTTTTTTGCAGCAAAGGTCAGAGTTCTCACTGCTCTGTATGAGGTCTTTGCTGGCCTGCCCAGTCTTTCCCACAGGACTTGTCTAACCTCATCTTTCAGCGCTGCTCCCCTGCCTGGTCCTCCCAGCCACACAGGACTTACTGCCTGTTCTCCCAGCTGCTTGTGCCCAGTCCTGGGGCTTTTGCACCTGCTGGTGGGTGTGGGTGAGACAGCCCTCGCCAGCTCCTGAGGTCTTCGCCCCGATGCCAGCTCTTCTGTGGAGACCAGGAGCCCCCACTCCCGGCACTTCCTGTCTCCATTGTCCTTTCAGAGATCCACAGCACTCGTCCCACACTTTGTTTGGGATCTATTTGTTTTCATCACATGGAAGTTGCAGGAGCAGTGAGCGTTGCCTGCTTTGTTGTCTCTTGCATTCCTCCTGGCCATGATGCCACGCTGGCCTCTGGATTGCTGAGTACTTGCTGTGACAGTCACAGCTAGAATAGTCAGCACCCACTAAATTTGTCACTGGCTTGAATATATAAAACCCTTTCTTTAAATGACCTGTACTTTGAATTCCCTGAGTTACTGGGATGCTTGTGCCACTTTGTGAGGGCTGCGACAAAAGTCGTAATTTCTCCCTAGATGTGTCCATAAATTCACTGGTTGTGTCTTTGAATTTGTTTTCCAGCTGGCAAGGACAAGCTGTGCTATTTGTCTACCTTTTCTCTCATGACTGTGATTCGAGGAAAGAATAGCTTTCCTCGTGGGGGTAAGGTACTTGCCTATTTGTAGGCCTTGTTGTGACTATAGTCTAGTAGGCAGATATGTCAGAGATGACGACCAGGGACAGATTTTTTTCCAGAGTGCCTGTGGGCAGAGGAGGGACTGAGGTGGGTACAGTGCGTGTGGCTCCTCCTGCACAGCGATGGAGGCTGAGTCTGATGAAGCAAGTAGCCCCTCTGCCTCTTTGCCAAAAGGGCCCAGGCTGCCTGCTTCAGTGCTTGGTTGTCAGTAGTCTGCGAGCTAAGACAAACTCAGAGCTAAGACAGCAGGGGTGTTGCTCCTGGCCTCTGGCCTTTGCCTTGACCTGGGAGAACAGGTCTCCCACTTCCTATTGCTCTTAAAATTGTAGCCTGAATCTGAAGGTCTTTGAGAAGCAGCCCTCTGGTCCCACCTTTCGGACTTTGGGGATCTGACTCCCCGAAGCAGAGCACAGACATCCCTGGATGCTCCTGCGCTCTTCAAGACTCCCTGTTTGAGACACCCTAGATGAGTGAAGCCTTTTAGAGCTTTTGATTGACACCAGCAGCCCTCTGAAGCATGCCTGCCTTCTGCTCACCACCACTGCCTGAGACTGTCATTATTTATTTCCATGGTTGGAGAGGTGCTTACAAAAATTTTCTCCTAAACTTTTTGCTGCCACACACTCTAAAACCAAATACCTACCCATCCAAGGAGTGTATGTGTGTGTGTGTGTGTGTGTACACACATGAGCACACGCAACTCTGTACTGCTGTCTGTAACCATAATTTGTCATTGTGGTTCCCAAGCAGAACTCCTGTTTCAACGTGACTTTTGTGGCTCGTCAGCTCCCTGTGTCTGTCTATGCTCTAATCCTCCAGGTGGAGCCAATGTGGGCAGCAGGGTCACACACAAAGCACCCAAGATGAAAGGTACATTGCAGGCTGGCATGTGAACATGGTGCTTGGGTGCGGGTGGGCTGCCGGCTGGCACTGCACACTTGTTGCTAGGCTGCTTGGTTTTTCCATCTTTGCCCAGTGCTCACTTACTTGTTTTACCGTGAGTCCGAAGCCTGGCCCCATCCTGGACTGTGCTCTGCGGTAAAGAGCAGAGAGCAATTCTTCACCTCTCCTTCCTGAGTAAAATATTTCAATATAATTGATATTCTCACTAATTGAGCTCTCCTATGCAGACCATGGATTGATAAGGGTGGTGGTATTCTGTTGTAGACAGAAGGTTTTCAATTTATAAAGTACCATCCCACCCTGTGTCTAGGGCCACTGTCAAAGTGAAGTTGGGGAGTGAAATAGTGGCAGACAAATTATTTAAACCTTCATTAAGTCCTTATTTGCTCATCTGTGAAATGGGAATAAGTTTTGGGCAGGTGACTAAACATCCTCTTGGTTAGTTCTTAGTAGGATTTCCCAGGCTACTATGCAGAGAATCAACATGGCAGGTGGCAAGAGGGAGCAGACAGACTACCAAGGAGGCTGTTGAGATAACCCAGGGGAGGTGTGGCAAGGCATGGCCTGCTGGGGGACCAGAGAGATAAAGAGGAAGATCAGCTGCTATTCTGCTTTGAAAGTGGAGCAGAAATGGTTTGTGAAACATCTGTTTTTTTAAAAATGTATTTATTTGGTACAAGGTCTACAGAGTCTCACTATGCAGATCAGACTTGCAGTGATCCTCCTGTTTTCAGCCTCCCAAGCTCTGGGATTACAGGCATGTGCCACCACACCCAGTCTCAATTGCTGTCACAGTGCATCCTGGGAGCAGGGCTGGCACGGCATGCTGGGGATCAAACCCCAGTCCCTGTATCTGCCTAAGCAGGCACTTTAATCTGCTGAGCTATCTGGCTGGCCCTTGTGAACTATCTGCATAAGAGGTGTATGAGAGAGAGGAGTTGAGAGCAATCTGAGGTGCTTGTCCTGAGCAGTAGCAGAGACAAGGGTGCCAGCTGCCCACAGAACAAGGGAGGCTGGGATTGGAACGGATTTGAGCTGATGTAAGATGGGTAGAAACTCAGGAATTTTAGCTTTAGTTTTGTTTTTCATCTTTCTGATAGTGGCCAGTTTTCAATGGGAAGGGAGAGTTAAAATTTGTGGGTGGGAAGAGTTAGAGAACAAAAAGTGAGTAAAAACATCAAGAAACAAGGACTGTATCACATGTACTGGGTCAGGCTTGGGAACCCTTTTGGGGCTCCCAAGGCAGCTGAAGTCTAACTGGATAGGACCACAGTGCTGTCTTCAGGGAAAGAAGCTCACAGAAGGTGCAGGACTCTATGATGCTGTGCACAGGTGTTGTCACTATTAGGTTTGGGGCTGGAGATGGGGCATCCTGCTGTGATGTCAGATTTATTACTGAATAATGAGGAGCATAGGATCAGGTGACAGAATCTCACCCTTTTCTGCCTTCCTTCAGAGCCGAGATGTTCTATAAGACATTGCTTTGAGATCTTTGAAGTTTTGAAGGCATCCTGCAAACTCAGATCACCCCAGAAGTGTTTGCTTACACTGAAAAAGGAAGATCCCAAGGAGCTCTCTGCAGCTTGTATGCTGTGGCAAGGAGGTTTTTGCTCCATTATCACTGGAAGCTTTTCTTTCCTTATTTCTCTTGCCAGACTAGGCGGTCGTTGAGAGTAGGCATGGTGTGAGGAAGAGGCAGACAGTAGCTGCTGTTGAGGTCTTGTGTATCATTATGTCAGAGGGAGTGATAAGTTGACTTAGTAACAAACTCATGGCTCGTTAATGCATGTCTAGTTCCAAATATAGTGCTGTTGGTGCTGCAGGTATCAGCTGATTCTGGGAGGAGTTCCTGAGTCATGACAGTGTGACTCTCTCCTTTGATGTACAGCACGGTAGTAATCATGAATGAAAAGCAATGTGACCAAATCAAATAGATTCACAGAGAGCTTGTATTGTCTCCTGCAGGGATCCTGGAATATTTCCCATCAAGAAAGTCATCAATAATACCCTGTCCTTCCTGTTATTACACA
>PVKA01010148.1:0-18804 GCA_004027165.1 Ctenomys sociabilis | reverse complement strand
AACTGGCATTTTTCAAAGGAAACCAAAGCTTAGTTCCCTAAAGAGCAAACATATATTTTCCATGTGTCTGTTTTATGTTTCTTGCCATTGTTGCATGTCTTTGTAACAGTATGGAATGGAAAGTCTCTAAGTCATGCCACCTTGGCCTGAGTTATTGGAATCCGCACACTTACCATGGCCTTGTACTCTACAACCTGATTCATACAGTGCTTTCCTGGTTTTGGCAAGGGAGAGTGGGAGGGAGAAGCAAGCCTCCAAGAAGGAAAAGCTAATTGTGCTGCTCTGTGTTGACTGATGCAGCTTGTCAGATAATCACTCATTCAAGAGCCTGGAGAGCTACATCTCTGTCCCTAGCTGGGCCAGATCATAGCCTCTTGCTTTTGACCATTGACTCAACCTCAAGCTCTGGCTGGTCCTCTCAGTAATCTTATCTCCCTTTGGGACCCAAGTCACTCTCCTTCCTGGACCCTGATCCTTTCCATTTGTAAGAGGCGGCATCTCTTGGGGGTCTGACAGCTAGGAGAGTATGGCAGGAACCTGGGTGTCTCAGGGCAGGTCCACATGGTGGTAGTAGTCTTCTTAAGAAGTGGTCATCTGGCAACTCATGATGTGGAGAAAGGGTCTGCTCTGAATATATGTCAGATAATGTTAGCGGTAGTTAAATAGCAACTGTTGACTCTGGCTGGCTAGGGATAGAACTGACTTCCTGACCATATGCTGGGAGGTGGGCAATGAACCTGAGTGTTGCTCAACAATGAGTAGCTAATATCAATATTTGCCATGAGTTAGGATAGACCATAGCCATGACTGCCTCAGTGAAGCAAACCCTCCATTTCCTCTCAAGGATTTGCCTTTATATCTGTTTGTCAGTCTCTCTTCCAGTAGCATAAGGATGCTTATTGAAGTATAATTTGTTATAATAATGAACAAAGTCTTGAGACCTACCTATATGAAGTTGTTTTTGGCTCCATTGCCTGTCTTGGAATAAATGATCTTATAGAAATATTTCTATGGGTGGATATCTTAAATTGATTTCAGGGAAGAGTTAATAACTATTACTTATGGTGAGTAGTGAGTGCATGTGTCTTATGCTTCAAATGTATTACCTTACTGGATCTCTGAAGTGTCTCAGAAGATGGTTATGGTCTCCTTTAATAGCTACAGAAGCGAAGCCTCTAAGAAAGGCCATAACTTGCTCAAATTCTGAGAAGCAGAACTAAGATCTGAACCTTGGCTTCATGCACCTTCAAAGGCTTAACAAAGTGAAGTTTTGAGTTTACCATGGCAAGGTAAACCATTGCAGGCAGCAAGGTCTGGGAAAGGTGAAGAGCTGTGTGTATTCCTTTGCACTCCTTGGTGAAGCTGCCTTCCAGACACCACACTTAGCCGCTCTCTGTCCCACTCCTTCATCCATTGTATGGTCCTCCCCAGGCACCGCAGGGACACGGAGATTCCCATTGGCCCTGCCAGCTACTTATTGTTTTCTATTTTCTCATCACGGCAGAGGCTCGGAGACTGTCTCTTGTAGAAGATCCTGCCACTTCTATTGTCCCTGCAGACTTTCCCACCGCCCCAGGACCATGTGCTCAGTGGCTTATTGTGGTGGTGTTGGCTCAGCCTCAAGGACAGAGACCTTGAGCCAGATGACAAGGTTGCTCGTGTCATTTCTTCTAAGGCCACAAGCCATGCTTTTGGTTCCCGATACTTTTGAATGCTCTTCTCTCACCATCTCCTTCAGTTCAGCCACATGGTCTCCCAGACTCACAGCAGCAAATTTCCAGCAGACGGTTTTGGCTTGTGGCCAATCCCTGTCTCTGCCTGGATGACCTCAGTTTCCAAGTCAACATGGCACCTAATCAGTGCTGCTATGCTGCCCCCTGCTGGAGAGGGTGGGAACAGAGCACAGATGCCTGCCTTCTTGTTAAGGAGCTGCCCAAGACCCTCTCCTATTTCCTAAACCAAAAATCTCATGGACCTTGATCAAAACTAGTTTCAGAGCTACTTGTAGAGATGGACACAATCTGTGATAGCCTACTCTCCAAAACTAGAGATGGCTTTGACTTCTTATATTGGTGGGGCAAAACAGCATGCCACAGTGGGCTTGAGTCTTGTATGACTTTATCTCATTGTTCAACCTTCTAGTTGTGTGCACTCAGAAGGCTCTGAAAAGGTCACTTTAAGGTCTTCAGGGCTGTGGGTTAAGATGTTGGCCTTTTCAGGCATACCACTGGGCCAGCAACTGTCTGAAGTATCATGACTGGGCTCCCTTTTTCTTTTTACTTAGTTCTCATGGCTGTGGAAGCCTTGCAATGTATGGGAAGTGTGTCGTTGTGTTGGGGAGAGGTAGGGGGAGTCTCAGGACATGTGGTGCCTGGTGTGTCCAGTGGCTGATGGCCACATGCTGGGGGAGGTTGGAGGGAAACTCATAGGTCAAGTCTATTGGTACTGAGAAGAAAGCAAAGCCTCAGTTCTACTCTTGGTTGCTCATTTTGATATGTAGAATAGGAAAGCAATTCAAGGGACTTTGCCAGAACTGTTAGTTAGGTACCTTGGTCAGTGCTCTCCAGAGAAACAGAACAGGTAGGACAGATATAGATATGACAGAGGATTCTTAAGGTGATTAGTTTATGTGCTACGGAGCCTGAGCAGTCCCATAGCATGCCACCTCACATGAGGAGCCAGGACACTGGCAGGGTAACTCTTGGCGTAGGGCTGGAGGCCCAAGAACCTGTAGGCCACAGGGGTTAGCCCTGCAACCTGCAGGCTGAGGACCATCTGGGTCGTGCTCACCTACATTGGATGAGGGCCCTTCTGTCCTCATTCCACTAATTCAAAGGCTGGTTTCATCCAGAAACACTCTCCAGACACACTCAGAAAAAGGCGTTGCCAGCTGCATGGGGAATCCCTTAGTCCAGTCAAGGTGACAGCTGAACTTAACCATGCAAGTAAGACCTGTGCAGGCACTGCATGGAAACCCTATGCTGGGCCTATCACAGCAGGCAGGATCTTAGGCATGGCGGTGCTCTGGGCCCTCTGATGCTGTCAGGGCTGCCTGCAGGACACACAGAGCACGGCACTGAGGGGGCTGCTTCACCCACATTGGCAGCCCAGTCCTTCTTTTCCTGCACTGTCTTCCCTTAATCCTCATTCATTTACCCTTTGTCTTTACGCCCATCATCTTTTCTTAAATAAAAACAGATTCACCCTTCCTATTTATTAGTCAGCCTGTGTCTCCATCCTCCTCCTCCTCCTCATCACCATTGCAGTCATTTTATTGAGCCTACAAACTGTGGTACAGGGTTTCAGGATAAATCCTGAGGGGATTTGACTGACCTTGTCAGATACAAAAGTTACATTTCTTGTTATATAGGTCTTGCTTTATCTTGGTTTTAACCATCCAGCAGAAAAATATAAAAACAAAATATAAAAAGTAAAGCCATATTAATATGCTGAGCTGTAAAAGGCTCAAGTCAACAACCTCTGACATTGCCAGTCCTGCAGATGACCCACTACTATTATGGAGTACTGAACAATACTGGAATATTTTGCTGAATTCACACACCTACAATATTTAAATGACAATGGAATACCCATCTCTGACAAAACTAAACAAAAAAAGGGGATACAAATGAAGGACCATTTTTTATCTATATGTTCAAAATAATTAGGGTAGATATACAGCTCTTTCTCTTAATTCAGTAAATAGAAAGATTTGTTCTAATAGTGTCCGCATCTTGTATTGTGAATAACTGCTACAAAGACAACAATATGCAATGTATTAATTATTGAAACTGTCCTGCTAATCAGTTTTGAAACTGTCTCATTGCTATTTGTTTCTCAATAAAATGATTTAAAAATCATTTTATTGAGGATCTATCATGTGTCAGGAACTATGTGAGGCAGTCTTCATCCATTAATTCAATTAATTCAAACAAGGGCTCTAGAAGGTATGTTCTTTTATACCCACTTTATCAATGGGCAAACTAAGGCTGCCATAGCTCAATCAAGGTCTCAGAAGTACAGTAGTGGATTAGAAACTGGGACTTAAGTTAATCAACGTCACCACATGGCTTCTTTTTGTTCCTGCTGGTTTCTGTGACTAAATCTTTCTCCGGATTGGCTTTTCCTGCATCCAGCTCATCCCTATGCCTTTCCCTAAGAAGTAAGTCCCCTGCTTAGAACACTCCAGCTGGGAACTTTCATGTCGCACTACGCACAACTCACTTTGTCGGCTTATGAGCAAATCTGACTTGTGAACAACTCTCCCAGCGTGGAACTTGTTTGTGAGCTTGTACTTGGTGTGTTCTGAAAACAGTGACCGACCAGATCAAACAGTATTTGAATTCCTGGCAAAAATCATGTCCTTTCTGAGTCTTTTGGGAGGCAGAGTGGACTCTTTCGTAGAGGTGTTGGGTAGTGGGGTCTTCCCATGCTCTGTATTCCTGCTCTAATCCCTCACCAGAGTGGACCTCTTTCAGGAATTTTGTTTGGGTCTTTGGGATTCGTGAACCTAAAAAGAGCAACTTTCTTTTTAAGTTCTACCTTTCACATACCTGTGAGGTGTGATCAAAGTACATGGTAAATGCTTAACTTTTTTTAAAAAAGATGCATTGCCATTAATCTCCATCAAAATATTCCCTCTTGCTTTCAGCACACTGGTCCCATTATTCCTGCCACTTTCCGAAGCAGTTTGGAAAGTTCTCTTTCATGAGTACCTATAGGAGGTGTGGTCAAAACTATGCTGCCAAGCCCCATCCAATGGAAAGGCAGGCTGTTAAAAACATGGCAGAGTCCTCTTCCACGTTACTCACCAAAGCTGGTACCCTGTGACCTGCCTCTTTCTTGAAAGAAAGATGAATGAATCAATTCAGAAAGATGAATTGAATCAATTTAGGACATTGAGGCTGCCCTGACAGCACAACTGAAGACACTTAGAAAACAGGGCTTCCAGAATTGCTTCAGAAAGTGGCAAGAATGATGTATGAGGAGTATTTTGATGGAGACTAATGTGGCAATATGTCTTTTACTATAATAAATTTAAAGATTTTTGCTGCCATGGTGGTGCATGCCTATAATCTCAGCACTTGGGAAGCTGAGGCAAGAGGATTGCTATAAGTTGAAGGCCTGCCTGGACTATATAGTGAGTTCAAGGCCATCATGAATTACATAGCAAGACCTTGTCTTAAAATTTTTTTAAAACAATCACGGTATATTTCAATCACCCCACCTATGTGTGGGCAGCAGAGTCTTAGGACCTCTTCCAAAATGAACTCACTGGTCCCTCCCATGAGAGGAAGCGGATAGCTCTGTGCCTGATCCTCCCCTTTGTCTATCCCAGGAGGACAGTGCTGGAGGGGAAGTGGGACAGAGATGGAAAGGTCCAAGAGGCTCAGTCCTGGGCAGGTACATCCTCTGAGCCACACCAAGCTGACGTGGGGTGAGACTGTCTTTGAGCTCTTCAAGCAGTTCTTTTGACTTTCTGCTCCTCACATTTAGTGAAATAAGGAAGAGAAGAAACACTATCATTGAGCTCAAGTTCTTGTCCTTTCCTAGCACCTTTTCCTTTGCAGTAATATAACTTGGGGACAATGAGGGTGCTTGTGTTTAGAGTGGCAGGGTGATTTTCCTGGGGTCACACAGCAGGTACCGACTTCCAGGTGCCACCTGATGTCTTAGCACCTGGTCACTGTGCTGCTGCAGGGTGGACAGCGCAGGCTGTCCTGCTGCTGCTGAGTCTAGGCCTCTATCGACTGCTTTAGAATTGTGCCCTGGTAGTGTCTCAGGATCCGAACTTTACAGCTACTGTTTTATTTTTTGTAGTCTAGGGGTTGAGCCCAGGACTTCATGCATGTTAAGCAAGCACTCTATCACTCAGCTAAGACCCTAGATTTTTGGAATTTTTCATTTTGAGATAAAGTCTCACTATGGTGCCTAAGCTAGTCTTGAACTCGTAATCCTCCTGTCTCAGCCTCCCCTGGTAGCTGGGATCACAGGTGTGTGCACCTGCTCCCAGCTGTATCTGCTTTTGACGGTATTGTCTTCTTAGTTACAGGGCTTCCCAGCGATGTCATAAAAGCATAGGATATAAGGATGAGCCTGAGTTATTCAGCAGACTTTGTGAAAATGGGAAGGAGATCTGGGGACAGAGGGGTCAGAAGAGGGAGGGGACAGACAAGTAGCCGTGACTAAGATTCCATGGGTATATGCTCCAGTTCTCTAGGGTGACTGCAGTTATTATGTATCACATACATATACTAATAAAAACTTTTCAGTTTAGGGCATTTTAAAGATGGTTTAGGAGCAAATTCTATCTTCCAAAAGGCATATATATGTGTATATATATATATATATATACACATATATATGTATACATGTATAATTTTATATATATTATATATATGTATATATACACTTCTATATATATAAACTATATATATATGTATATATTTATATGAAGCATATATACATATATAAAATTATACAGTCTATATTCTTGTTACATAAAACTTTATATTAATTAGTCATATCTATGATGTGTGTGAGAGAGAAAGAGACAGACAGAGACAGTGAGAGAAAGGCAGAGTGCCTGTCTTTCTGTCTGTATATACCATCTCTCTCAGCCTTAACTGTGTTTCATGTATCTATGTGTGGATGGTAGGGAGCTGGAGATTTTACTGGGACCCTACAAGGCTACATCCTGTGGAAACACTCTTGATCTGATGGAGGTGCAGGCAGCGTGGGCATCTCTGGCTGAAAGGCACAAGGTAAGAAACAAAAAGGAATGGAGACATTTCCTCCTTGTCTTCTAAGTTCCTGGTGAACCTGGTCCCAGGCAGCACTTGTCATCAAGAAATGGAAGATAAGAAACAGCAGACCCCTGGGTGGATTGTGGTTTTCTGAGGGCCCTTGGTAAAGGCAGAGCCTTTGCACACAGGCCTGGGGCTATTTCCCTGGATGACTTCTTCGCTTTTCCCTGTTTTCCTTTCCTGTGACCCCTCATACTGGGTGGGGAGGTGAGGTCTGCTTTCCAGGAGGGAAGGGTGTGGGGCTCAGGACTTGATCTGAGAAGGATGCCCTGCCTGGCAGCACCTCGAGTCTGGTGTCGCCTGGGTCCATCTCCTGGCATATCGTGTGCTCTGCTGATGAAGTTGTGCCTCTGTCAAAGCCAGGATTGGTCACCCTCCTGAGGAGGAAAGATTCCCTTAGGGTGGGCTCAGGACACCTTTAAGAGATGATAAAATACATTAGGAGAAAAAGGAGAAATTCCTCATTGTCATAAAAACAGAGGAAAGGCCAAGAAAAATGACTAAGAACGGTGTTGTGCTTTGTAAGTCACCATCACGTCAGGTTCTTGCCAAAGCTTCACTAATCCACAAGTGCAGGAACCATGGTGGCTTCTAGTGGGGGAGCAAATGAAGGCTGTAGGAGATGAATGCAGGCTCTTGGTTGTATGTCCTGGATGTCAGGGGGCCCAAGAACTTGGGTGCTGTTACCAAGACTGGCCCCTTTGTGCCTTATGACTTGTGACTGTGCAAGAAAAAGTGTAAACAGGGCAATGGTTGGAACTCTGCTTCCCTGCCTGGAAGAGTGCAGAGAATATGGAAGGAAGAGTAGGCAGGAGGAGAAGACAGGATATTGAGCATCTGGTAGACTAAGCTAAATGGACGGGCCTCTGCACTGTGTCTTTTCTCAGCTACTTATACCTCCTAAGTATGTCCAACTGTGGCATTCATTTAGAGTCTACTAGCTGGGGTAGGGCAGATAGCTCAATGGTATAAGCATCTGCCTGGCAAGTACAAGGTCCTAAATTTGATCCCCAGTACCAAAAAATAAATAAAAATAAAAATAAAAATAAAAATTGGTGAGTAGAGTCTGCTGGCTATGGGAGGATGTGAGTTCTCTAAGGACGAGAGTGGAGGCTGGGCATGGTGGCGCATGCCTGTAATCCCAGCACTCAGGAGGTTGAGACAGGAGGATTGTTGTGAGTTCAAGACCAGCCTGAGCTACAAAGTAAGCTTAAGACCAGCCTGAACTGCATAGTGAGACCCTGTCTCAAAAAGACAAAAAAAAAAAAAAAGAGTGGCCTTTGTACAGGGTTTCAGGGTAAATCCTGAGGGGATCTGACTAACCTTATCAGATACAAAAGTTACATTTCATGTTATATAGGTCTTGCTTTATCTTGGTCTTAACCATCCAGCAGAAAGTATAAAAACAAAGTATAAAAAGTAAAGCCACATTAATATAGTGAGCTGTAAAGGGCTCAAGTCAACAGCTTCTGACATTTCTAGTCTTAAAACCTACTACTATTATAGACTACTGGACTGTATTGGAATATTTTGCTGATATCACACACCTACAATATTTAAATGACAATGGAATACCCATCTCTGACAAAACTAAACAAAAAAAGGGGACGTAAATGAAGGACCATTTTATATCTGTATATTCAAAATAATTAGGATAGATATACAACTACATTCTCTTAATTCAATGGATAAAGAGATTTATTCTAGTAGTGTCTATGGACAGAATATCATGTCTGCATCCTGTATAATGAATAACCACTAAGACAACAATATGCAATGTATTACTTATTGAAACTGCCCTACTCATCAGTTCTGAAGCTGTCTCATTATTATATGTTTCTCAATAACATTATTTAAAAAAAGAAAGAGTGGCCTTGCTTATCACAGTGTCTCCAGGATTCCTGAGATGGCAATACATAGAAGAAAGATAATATGGAGGGCTTAGTCTCTGAAACAGGTAGTATACCTAGTTTTTTTTTTATTTTATTTTATGAGAAAGACATCATGAAGTCCCACTTTACAGGTGAGGAAATGAGGTGCAAAGAGGAGATAAGAAGTCACTCAGAGAGCTCTCAGCCACAGGAGAATTTCTGATGGTGAGAAAACTCAGGCACCCGATGGTCCTGGAAACCTGGCCCAGCTTCCCATGGCACTGTGTCTGCCAGAGAGGTCTCATTAGCATTCAGAAGGGGAAGCAACCGTGGGGGACGCATCCAGAACATTAGGAGAAGACAGGCTGTGTTTTAATTATGACCTGGACTTTTGAACAAATCCTTTTCTCTGCTTGTCTGAGCCTTAGAGAAAACAACTTGTGGGAGGCGTGCAGTTGGCAGCTGGGTCCACAGTGGTACCAGTCCAGCTGTGTACACATCTGGCACCCAGGTGGTGGGCTGCGTGTGCCTTTTCTCCTTGAATTGCTCTGGGTTTAGAGAGGGTTGTAGAAGTAAGGGCAACCTGGCTTGGACCCATAAAGGGAGAGCGGATGACAAGGATGGAGACGGGCAGGACTGTCCCTCCTTGGGCCTCTGATCCCCAGTGATCATGACTACTGCAGGGTTTGAGCCTGGACAACCGCTGCCACTTCCTCAAGCCACTCCTGAGTCAACGTGGCAGGCTTTCATTGTTGATCCACTCCCACCCTCTCTTCCCCAATTTGGGGGAAATTTTTGGAATAGGGAATGAAACGAAAAGGGGAAGAGAAAGAGGAGATTAGCAGGGTAGAAGTTAGACAAGCACAGATGCTACCACCTGCTGCCGTGGATTCTCAAGTGCTTGTTGACTCCCTGGGAGTTTGCCTCGAGTCTGTTTAATAGTCCATTGCTGGGAAAGGAAGGGGAAAGCAAGCAGGGCATGGGGACAAAGCCCCTTTGACTGGCTCCTGGAAAGCACTGATTAGTTTGCTCAGGTTGTCAAACAGTGGCTGGGGACTTGGGGCCCAGAGATGAACTGGGTCAATGTGTCCAGCAAGGGAGGAGGGAGGAGGGAGGAGGAAGTGAAGGCAAATACTTGGGGGACTGGTGTGAGCTTCCAACATAGACTGAAAAAATACACTGGCAGCTGGAGGAAGAGAGAGGACAGAGGGGGTTCTAGTACCTGCTAGTTCAGAGCTTTAACATACTTTGTTGGTGGTGAAAGAGCCATACCAGCTCTTTGGACTATCCTGCAGCTTTATCCTCCTTTCTGAGACTGAGGCAGGCATATCAACACAGGTGTTTCTGATGTGTTCTACATGGCCATGGGCAGGAAAATGGGTGCTGTGGCCCAAGGCTTGTGTTGAAAATAAGACATTAGAGGCACTTCCTGTTCTGCAGCTTGAGCCCAGGCCCAGGACACTGTTTCCTAGTTGCCCCATGGCAGGGGACTTTACTCCCTTCTCCAAGCCATGGCTTCCTTTGCTCACAGTATCTGACTACCTTTGCTCTTTCTTGTACCAGTCTGAGCATCATGCCTGCCTGAGAATTTCACCTTAGCTTCCTCTTTACTTTGCCCTCCCCCAACTCTAGGAAGCTTCCAAGATAAATATGCTATGTGTAAATATCGGCTTAATTCCATAAACTAGTACAATTGTATGGCTGTGAAAGTATTGAATATTACAATTTTTTATATAAGCTATAGAATTATGTCATTCTATTTTTCATTTATGGGACAGAGCTTTGCATTATGCTTATATTCTGTTTCCTAAAGACAAATCCCTCAGACCAGATATTATCTATCTATTTGTTTATTTTTTGTTTACTCTTTGCTTACTCTTTCATAGGTATGTGACCTCCATGGGTCAGTGTGTGGGGGTTGCCTTATATCCAAATAAGCCCACGACCATGCCTGCCCTACGACAGACATTCTGTATACACTTGCCTCACTAGTGAATGTTATTGTGGTGCTTGTTTCCTTTCTTGCCTTCCCTATTAAAACAGAGTTTAAAGTGTGCAGCAGAGTGCACGGCAGATGCTAGCAAATAGATGAATGAATGAAGCAGAAGAAGAAATGATTGAATGAACCTGTGAATGAGCTTTGAGTTGGGATTGGATGCACTGAAGCCATCATGGTCATGGGTCTGTCTATAGGATGCTTCCTTAGCTCCTCCTGAGGTGGAGCTCATTGGCAGAGAAAGCTGGCATCAGCTCCTTGCAGGTACTTTAAGTCTGCTCCTGCTTGTCTTTGTGAAGGTAGGAGTGGTGTGGACTTTCATGTGCTCACTCTGGACTCTCTGTTCCTCCTTCCATTCTCTCCTTTATAGCCTCTGATCCTTCCACACCTATCCTATCAAATCTGGCCTTTGGGGACAAATGGAGAGAATGTTTTCAGTAGAGTCCCTCTTTCCATATTGTGCTGCTACTTTAGAAACTAAAACAGCTTTGTATTTTGGAAATAGTAAAGTGAAGGCCATAATAAATGAATGCCACAGGCCTTTTTAGGGTACATCATCTTAGTGCTCATTCCAAGTGCAATTTGCTATCATCAGACAGGAAAAAAAGGACTTTAAGAAAAACTTTTGAGTCAGGCCATCCTGGATTGTTACTCTTCCTGAGTCACCAGGAAGAGTATGAATTACCTGGATGCTGAGTGTATTCCAGCCCAAGCTTCCTTGATCCAGGGTTTTGAAGTCCTTTTGCTATTGACCCAAAGGGAGACCTAGTGGCAAGGTGGACCTTTCTCCTAGTGTCTGACCTCTCTGTCTCTCTTTCCTGCTACCAGGCTGTTTGCTGTCAAATGTGGGGGCTGCTTTGAGGCCATCGCACCCAATGAGTTTGTTATGCGGGCCCAGAAGAGTGTGTACCACCTGAGCTGCTTCTGCTGTTGCGTCTGTGAGCGGCAGCTTCAGAAGGGTGACGAGTTCGTTCTGAAGGAAGGGCAGCTGCTCTGCAAAGGGGACTATGAGAAGGAGCGGGAGCTGCTCAGCCTGGTGAGCCCAGCAGCCTCGGACTCAGGTGAGTGTCATGCGGTGGCAGGGGCAGCAGTGGGAGGATAGAGCAGAATGGATGGCTGTCTATGCTTTTCTTTCTAGAGAATCAGCTACCTGGGCAACTCATGGAAAGGCAGTTCTGTATATTTCTTTCTTTCTAACCTCCGAGTTATCTCTTATCCATCAGCTTATTGCCATTACAATGCTGTGTAACACATTTCCCCTACATTCAATGGCATAGAACCATAAATTCTTATTCACACATCCATTGTCTCCAGGTTAGGTAGAGTGACTCTGCATCAGGTTGAAGTTCTTCAACTTAGCTAGGTTCTGCTGATCTCAGCTAAGCTTAGCTCCAGGCTTAGATCAGGTTCAGTTCTGCACTGGTTTATTCTCTGGTGCACGTTAAAACATCAGCACCTCTAGGCTATGCTCTCCTGGCAGACATGATCTGGTCAAAGTGCAAAAAGGCGCATGCAACCCCACATGCACATTTCAAGCCCCTCTTTGCACTGTGTCTGTTAGTGTCCCAGGAGGCAAAACAGAGTACAAGATCAAATCTAAGTCATGTGGTAGAGAAATGTACTCTAAAGCACAATGCCTTGCTGGGATCACATATATTACTGTGCACAGTGTGCAGTGTGTGATAGCATTAGAGGGAATGATGAATTGGAACCAATTTTCCAGTGACCATCACTGAACTTCTCTTAGTGTATTTGCTCATCTGTCAAGCGAGATAGTTTGATGCTAAGACTCAACAGGTCATGCAAAGTAAGGAACTAGGATGCATATGTTCTTCCCCTTCCTCACGTACACATCTCCCATCTACACTGCCCACAGGAGTGCAGGAAGAGGATAGAATTTGAGAGGTTTTATGGGGCAGGTTTCAAGGGGCCAGAGAATTGAGATTGAAAAATTTCAGTTGACATTGAAACTGTCTAAATAAAGCACAAACACCTTTTCAAGGTGTTTGATCTCTAGGAGTAATGCTTGTCTTCCCCTAAGAATCTGTGAGTTTCAGCTGAGTATGATGGCAAGTCTGTAATCCCAGCACTCTGGGAGGCTAGGGCATGAGGCCTGCAAGATTGGGCAGCTCAATGACTTAGCAAGACCCTATCTTAAAATAAAGATATAAAAGGCTGGGGATGTTACTCAACGGAAAGGCCCTTGGCTCAGTCCTCAGTACTAGAGAAGAAAAGAAAGAATCCATGTGGTGATTTACCATGTAGTGAATGTGATAGTTCTTGCCACTACGAGGGCAAGAGGGAAAAGGATCTTTGGTTCCATGGTAGTCAGACTACAAGTGCGATCTCAGATTTGCAGACCTACAGAAACATAAATTCTCTCTCATGTGAAAATAAGCAGTGTGGACTCACTGTTCTTCATACACAGATCTTGTCTGGGGCGAGGTCACTGTTATCCAATTGACCATGCTTTTTCTTTTCTTTTCTTTCTTTTTTTTTTTATTTTTATTTTTTTCTATTTTAGGGAAGGGTGTTCAGGGTCTCACTACTAGATTGGACTCTTAGTGATTCCCCTGTTTACAGCCTCCCAAG
Organism: Ctenomys sociabilis; assembly: GCA_004027165.1. Taxonomy (NCBI): domain Eukaryota; kingdom Metazoa; phylum Chordata; class Mammalia; order Rodentia; family Ctenomyidae; genus Ctenomys; species Ctenomys sociabilis. The sequence continues at coordinate 5,539 of PVKA01010148.1, read as the reverse complement.
AACTGGGATTACTGGTACGTGCCACCACGCCCAGTCTCAATTGCTGTCTCAGCATACCCTGGGGGCAGGGCCAGCACTGCAGGCCAGGGGAATCAAACCCCCGGCCCCTGTGCCTGCTCATATGACCATGCTTTTATTTTTTATTTTTTTGGCGGAACCAGAGATTGAACTCAGGCCCTTGTGCTTGCCAGGGAAGCACTTATTCCACTGAGCCATCTCCCTGGCCCTGACCATTCTTTTAAAGTTTACAAGATTATATGTGAATTCAAAGTGAGGCACTACATTATTTCTGCTCCCTCCCTCGAAGGATAAAAAAGCAAAAGCTGGATTTAAGCTATCACCACTGTGATATGCAGAGCAAAGGAAGAGCATCAGGTCTTGCCTGACCATGTTTTCAGCATTATATTCAGTTCTGAGCTTTCCTCTTTGAGGCTGATACAGACAAACTAGAGCTTTCCAGGCCTTTTATTTATGAATCATTCAGGAATCATATCTTGAGTGAATATGTATTCCATTGTAGTCATTTAAGGATGAGGCAATCTCACAACCATGTCTAATGGAGGAATTGTAGATGGGTAGCCTAAAAATTGAAAGACTGAGTGAAGACATAATTGCTGCCTTCAAATAATGAAATCATACCAATTTTTTAAAATTTTAGAACAACAATGAGAATTTATTCATTTAATTATTTAATAAAATCATTAATATTTGCTCTAAAAAGAAATAAGGAAACATTTTTTAACTAGGCACAGAGGATATTGAAATATTGCTTGAATGATTAGATCCAATGAACAGTAAAATAACCAAGAAATACATGTTCCAAATATGTTGATGTTGGTGGGATATGAGAGAGAGTGGTCCTTGGACTCTTCCATATCTAGAAATGTATAATTGTTTTTGGAACTTTCAAGTGATACTGTCACCCACTCATTTTTTCAGTTATATTAATGTTGTCTATCATAAAATGTTTTGTGTATCCAAGCTTGACCCCCTATAGGGGATAGACTTTTAGTAAGCATGTCTATAGCTTTCAATTCCTTTAAAAAAAAAAAAAAACAAAGTTGAACATGGTACCAGGATAAGAGTAAGTTATCAATAAATATGTAAGGTGTTCAGTGGAAATCTTCAAAAACAGATACCTACCCTCTGCAAGGGCTTCATGGAAAGAAGTTTTTAGAATTTGTCCTGGTATAAATACAGTTTTTCCTCTAGTTTCTATCCTGAATGCCTTGCATATTGTAAGTGCTTGATAAATATTTGTTGAGTGAATGATTGACTGTCTTGTTGTCTTTAACATTCTTTTTAGTCAATGATTTGGATGAAGATACAATTCACAGTGACACAAATTTGGCAGGGAATGCTAGTGTGACAGCTGATACTTTCAATGTTCAGAATTATTTTGACAAACTAAGAGGAAAGCATAAAGTTGGTGAGTTGAGAGCTTACCCTTAGGTCCTAAAATCTCATTGAATTTGTATAAAATGTGACATATTTTGATAGCATTTCATGTGAGGTTATAATTGATGATACAGCCAATAGGATCTAAAAAGACTTAAGCATCATTAATAGAATAATATTGTCTCTAACATAATTATAATTGCCTTTTTTTTTACATTGACCAAAGCACATTTAGGATATATGAGCTAATTTTAAATGATGTCTTTTAGAAGGTCAGTGGTTAGCATGAGTCTTGTAAAGAGTAATGAATTAGCTTATTTTTTTAAAAGTGTATTTGGTACAGGGTCTCACTACTCAGCTCAGACTCATAGCAATGCTCCTGATTTTAGCCTCCCCTATCCTGGGATTACATGTGTGCGCCACCACACCTGGTCTTGGTGGCTGGCTCAGTGCACCTGGAGGTGGGGCAAGCACAGCATGTGGAATCGAACCCCTGTCTCTGCACTTGCCTAAGAAGGTGCTTAGTCTGCTGAGCCATCCTTGTCAGCACTTAATTAGCTTGTTAAACAAATGATAAATAGCTGAAGAAACATTATGGCATTGCATTCAACTTTGTAAAGATAAGTCTAATGGGAGTCTTGAGAATCACACCCAAGGTAGCAGAGCTGGTACTGAGAATGAAATGACAGATTTTTATGCAATATAAAATAGAACATGGTCTGACACTGATGTCCACTGGACTGGCCTTATGGGAAGTGAATTTGCTTGTGCTTTAACATTTTAATTTCAGTTGGCAGAAAATTGCACTGATGACCTCTAGAATCCATAACTCCATGGTGCCAGCTGATCTAAGCATGTGACAGGCTCACAGCTGCACAGGAGACCAAATCAGGAGGTCTTCAGTTGGTGGAGGGTCTTTTTTGGTGTGGCCCTGTTTCTTTTGTCTTTTTCTCTGCATTACCAGTGGCCTTGAAGCAGCCTTCCAAGCAAATGGATGGCATTTGTAGTCAGGGACAGACAACATTTTCTGGCTTCTTGGGCAGCTTGGCTACCTGGAGTCTCCAGCAGAGATATTGTGGCATTCAGGCCCAAGATCTCCTTCCCTAGAGAACGGCAGTGGATAAGTGATCAGTTCACACTTTATCAGATATTCCTCCAGCCTCTGCTTGAGCATCTCAGCCATCAGGGAATGCAAGGGGACAGACAGGAGGGGACAAACCCATATATTTTTTTCTTCTTTCTCCATTCCATTCAATGTTGCCTCCAAGTATGTGTGTTTTCCTCTCGTGCCAAGCAATTCTCCATCTATCATCAGATGCACTATTAACTTAGTTCAATTCTGACGCTCTTTACCTGGAGATAATGCTAGATCCTACAGGTTGAAGGCCCACATGTCCCAAGACTGCCCTGTGTTTAGCTGCCAGTCCCACATTGAAGGTTGTCACCTGCTCTCCTGATCAGCTGGCTCTAAACTGTGGGTCCCACACTGTCCTACTCAGGTCAATTTGTTAAAGCAGTTCACAGAACCCAGAAAAACATTTTACTTATATTTACCCATTTATTACAAAGACAGTTTGAAGGATATAGATGGACAGTCCAATGCAGAGATCATCTTAACATTTTTTAACGTGTTTTTTTTGAACTTTCAAATCATACTGGCAGCCACTCATTTTGTCAGTTATATAAATGTTGCCTGTCATAAAACGTTTATGGTAGCACTGTCAGCTGTATAGGGTATGTGGGGAGGGCCTGGAAGCATCTGTGCCCCCTCTGGGATGTCACCTCCTGGGATGTCACCTCCCTGTGTTCCATTATCTGGAATCTACCCAGACCTCTGACTTCTGGAGTTTTCATTACATAGATATGATTGATGATATCAATGGCCATTAGTGATCAACTGAACCTTTACCCCTTCTCTCCTTCCCAAGGCTGGTAAGTGGAGCTGAAGTTCCTACCGCTGGCATCCTCCACGGGGCCCAGGGAATGGTCCTGACCTGCAGCTGTGAAGTGGCCCCCAGCCACCGGTCATCTCCTTAGCATAGGAAACATACTATGATCCTTCTGGATACTCAAAAGTTTCAAAAGCTTTATGGCATAAAGGTGGACAAAGAACACCTGTAGTTTTCATAATATCAAAAGAATGCTTGATCCCACATTCTACAGTCTTGGTCCTTGGTGCCTCTATTTTTCAGAACCTCACAAAATAAGCCAGTCTGTGCTGCTGCATGTGGCAGCCCTTTAGGCTGAAAAGAGAGCTCATTCCTAATATCTTTGAGATTTTCTCTAAAGTCTTTTCCTTTTCAGTTTTGCCCATTCTTCCAACAAGCGCTTTTAAGAGGCAGATGGTTCTATTTGTGAAGCTACTGTAATCTCTTCAAAATGTACCACTGCGAAGGGCCCACAGTCTTCTATGTGAGACCTGAACAGTGCAGTGTTATCATCAGTATTTGTAATCAGCGTCACATTGTCCTGATGAATCCATGATTTCTTTAGCTTTTCTGACATTGGAGTGAGGCAGGGGCCTAGTGGCTGTGGACAACTATGGCTTCTGGCTGTCCATGTGGCCTGTGTAGTTACCCTTTTTGTCTTCATGTTTTCTTTTAAAATTAGAAGTCACCTGAGATTGTCTTGTACAGCAATTTTTCAAATCTGTCTTTACATAGAAAGTTTATGTTTTTAAATAAAATTTAAATTTATAGAATAGTCACACAGAGGACAAAAGTCCCCACATACTCTACACCCAAATTCCCCTGATGGTCACAACTGTACACAGACTCACCATACTCACTGAGCCTAAATAGGTAACATTGGTGGTAGCACTGTCAGCTGTAAGCTTCATCTGATTTCATGAGATGATCTGCTCATGTTTTTATCCACTCAAGGATCTAGCACATGTTGTATTTAGTTTTTGATTATTTTTAAGTTTAAATAACCTTTTTCCTATTTTCAGCATTACTAAAGAATCACTAGACAGAATTGCACATATTTCTCCTCTATCCAATACTATTTATATTTAATTCTTTTTAGTATTTCTTGCTATAGGATTAGACTTCATGTTTAGCTTGTTTATTGTGAGGTTGCATTAACTTCCTGTCAGAAGACCTGTGTGCATTTCAGATTATGCCTAGGTGCCATTCTTTGGCTCTTTGAGCTGCTCTGTTTGGGTTTTTGCAGTACTAGGCATGGGACCTAGGGCCTTGTGCATGTGCAGGAAGTGCCCTACCTATGAGCCAGGTCCCCAGATTTACAGCTGACCTTATCCTACCATGCCCTGTCTTATCCTTCGCAGCAGCTGGGATTACATTTGTACATCATCCAGCTCTAGTTCTTCTGCTTCTATAGAGAGATTTGCCCAGAAAATGAATTGGCTGTGAAATCCCTGTCTGAGGTCCCCTTTCTGCAAAGGACAATTTATGTTTTGGTTTGTCACAGCAGGCCCTGGCCTCATTTTACCAGGGAGTCTAAGCTTGCAGCGTAGGGCCTGAGGCACTCCTTACCTTGGCTTCCGCTTTTGTCAAGCCCAGCTTGATGCCTGGCATGTGGGAGCCACCCAGTTTCCTCTTTTTTTTTTTTTAATTTTATTTACTCAGAATAGTTTGGATAATTGTACTTTCAATTTCTGCTGGAAAGGAGCAGTTAATGTTTATTTATTTATTTTTTTACTGATATTTTTTCTTCTTTCCTCTTTTGAATTTCTTTTTTTATTTTTATTTTTTTATTTATTTTTATTTATTTTTCATTTATTTTTATTTTATTAAAATACAAATGTCAATCAGACAGTTTCAAGACATCTTAACCATACACATTCAATGAATTAATACATTGCAAACTGTTTTCATAACGTTTTGGTATTGTACAAGGTGCATACATGATATTATATTTACAGATATTATCTTAGCAGATATCTCTGATCAGTGAATTAAGAGTATAGTTGCTTACTTATCTTTTTCTTTTTTCTTTCATTTTATTGAAGTACAAATGTCACTCAGACAGTTTCAAGACACCTTAACAATACAGATTCGATAAATTAATACATTGCAAACTGTTTTCATAACGTTTTGGTATTGTACAAGGTGCATACATGATATTATATTTACAGATATTATTTTAGCAGATATCTCTTATCAGTGAATTAAGAGTG
>PVKA01010147.1:0-65459 GCA_004027165.1 Ctenomys sociabilis | reverse complement strand
CTGAATTCACACACCTACAATGTTTAAATGGCAATGGAATGCCCATCTCTAATAAAACTAAACAAAAAAGTGATACAAAGGAAGGACCATTTTGTATCTGTGTATACAAAATAGTTAGGATAGATATACAGCTACTTTCTCTTAATTCAATGGGAAGAAAAATTTGTACTATAGTATTTGAACAGTGTATCAAGTCTGCGTCTTGTACTATGAATATCCACTAAGAAGATAACAAAATGCAATGTATTAATTATTGAAACTTTCTTTGCTTTGAAACTGTCTCATTGCTATTTGTTTCTCAATAAAATTAATAAAAAATTTAAGAAATATGTGTAACTTTGAAAGCAACCCAAATGCACATCAAACAAGGAATGGCTAACAATATGTGGTATTTTTTTTACACCATGGGCTATTACTCATCTGTAAAAAGAGACAAACTCAAGGTTTTTAATAGATAAATGGATGTAACTAGAGACCATAACCATCAGTGAAATAAATCAGACCCACATGTGCAGACATTGTATTGTCTCGCTAGCGTAAATACCTGAAAGAATAAATTAAATTGTAAAGACAAATACATATTGTGAAAGAGAGAGAATCTGTACAAAGGCCCGGAATGATTGAGAAGAGGAAAAGGACAAAAGAAAGACGGGAATAGTGTGTATTTATGTATATGTGCAAGATAGCTTGGCTAATTGTACTGCTGCTTTCTGCTGGCCTAATGAAAGGAGCAGTTAATGCTTTATTTTTTTTTCTTGTCCATTTTATTTCCTATAGCTTTTTATCAATTTAGAATTTTTATGTTTCACAATTTTAAAAAAAACTAATTTGAAGATAACATTCTGCAATACAACCATTGTTGAATGCTTATTATTGTATTCTTTAAAAATTCCGTATAATTACTTTTTTTCTTATTTTATTTTGAAGAGTAAAAAACAGATGCCAAAATAAATACAAAGAAGGAAGAAATGGGGAAACATATTACAATACATTTGTTACAGATTTTCAAAATAGGAATAGCTAATTAACAGTGGTTGGTATATTACCTATATTTTTATTTTTAAAGAAGATACCGATATAATTCAGGTATAAAAATATAAGATAAGTAAGCAACTACACTCTTAATTCACTGATAAGAGATATCTGCTAAAATAATTTCTGTAAATATAATATCATGTATGCACCTTGTACAATACCAAAAGGTTATGAAAACAGTTTGCAATGTATTAATTCATCGAATGTGTATGGTTAAGGTGTCTTGAAACTGTCTGATTGACATTTGTATTTTAATAAAATAAAAATAAATGAGAAAAAAAAAACAAAAAAAAAACACCACACTGTGAATGGTCACAACTGTGATGTAAGGAAAGCCCTGCTGAAGCAGGAGATGGCTAGTGCTCATCTAGCCAAGAGGTCAAATGGTTCTGGGTATTTTGGTGGTGGTCATGGAGGTGGTGCCAATGACAGCTTTGATCAAGGGGGAAACTTCAGTGGTGGAGGTGGCTGTGGTGGGGGTGGATAGAGTGGAAGTGGAGATGGCTACAATGGATTTGATAATGATGGAAGCAATTATAGAGGTGATGAAAGCTATAATGAATTTGGCAATTTCAACAGTCAGTCTTCAAAGTTTGGACCCAAGAAGGGAGGACACTGGAGGCAGAAGGGGGTGGAGGCCAATATTTTACTAAACCACGAAATCAAGGTGGCTGTGGCATCTCCAGCAGCCATAGCAAAGGCAGGGGCAGAAGGTTTTAAACACTTCCAGGAAGCAAAGCTTAGCAGGAGAGGAGAGCCAGAGAAGTGACAGGGAAGCTGCAGGTTACAGCAGATTTGTGGCCTCAGCCAAGCGCAGTGGTGGCAGGGCCCACATGCTACAAAGACCTGTTTTAGACAATACTCATGTGTACAGGCAAAAAACTCGAGGACTGTATTTGTGATTAATTGTATAACAGGTTATTTTAGTTTCTGTTCTGTGGAAAGTGTAAAGCATTCCAACAAAAGGTTTTAATGTAGATTTATTTTTCTGTTGATTGCTGAATGTAACAGTCTGATCATAATGCTGAATAAATGTATCTTTTTTAAATGAAAAAGAATTGAGCAAGGAATGAAACCTGATACCACAGATCACACTACTGCAATCTCACATGGCTCAATCAACTTCATATTTTTCCAGATTATACAAAATTGAGACATATTCCTGCAAAACTGCTGACTATCTTTGTCATGCTTATTAATACAAGATACTAAATCTTCAGGGATAGAATGGATAGAGGTATAAAGTAGAGCTGTTCACTTTCTTATGGGACACATTTTACTTACAGAATTTCTAGAAAAATATGTTTCATAAAATATCTTAGATGCACCACTGTTTTCTTTAAAGCAATGTAAATAATGTTTATTACAAAATTATTTTAAGTTGGATGGTCTGCTTAGTACATCAGCAAAACTCCACAGGAACAAAATTGCAATAAGGGCTGGAAAGTTTACTAGAATATCTCTTGAATTTATTTCCTAATCAATTTTTTTATATTAGAATAACAAAAATAAGGAATTTTATCTTTTATCTACACTTGGAACTTAATATATATTCTGCAATTGTTTCATGTAAATGGTAGATCTCTGTATAATAAACTATTTAAATTTCATAAAATACAATGGGGGCTGGAGAAATGGCTGAGTGGAATAAGCGCTTCCCTGGCAAGCCCAAGGGCCTGAGTTCAATTCCTGGTTCCACAAAAAAAAAAAAAAAAAAAAAGGATAAATTACAGAGATGTAAGAAAATATACTTTGATATCAGCAGATTTTATTTTAGCACAGCAGTTTCCAAACTTCAGTCTCTCATTAAAAAATAAAAACTGAAAACACTAAATTTCTAAATTTGAATGGACCAGGGAGACAGTTCAGTACAATAAGCACTCACCTGGCAAGCACAAGGTCCTGAGTTCAATACCTAGTACCATAAATAAATAAATAAATAAATAAATAAATAAATAAATAAATCTAAAAGCCAATTATTATTTTATGCTAATTTTGTGGGTTTTATTTTGCTTTATTATTTCCCAGTAGAAAAGACAAATACTGTCCGGAAAGCCAACTAGATGGCTAATTATGAAAATTAGTTTGAAATTAGAGCAACAATTTATTTGCATTAATTATCTCCCCTTGATCAAAACTGGTGTACGAAACAATCTTATTTCCTTTTCTGTATGTTAACCATTATAATTTCATATACTATGCGACTGAAATTAATTAAAACTGAATTAGCCTATCTATATGCTTATGGTATATATACATATATTACATACTTGCTTTATGGCAGTTCCTTCATCTAAATATGGATGTACTTACCAGAATTTCCATTAATGCCATTTTCCTTTGTCCTGCGGTCATTATTTACCTCCACTTCCCTCTCATCATTGGGAGCCCAGAAGCATTTCTGGGATGTTCTGACTTGACCCTGCCATCCTGGAAGAGTTCACATCTGGATAGCCCCTGCTGCCATTCATACTGCTGCACTTGTACCATTGCTGGGAAAATGTCCCTACATAACCCGAACGGGACATACTGCAAATACAACCTATGCTTTTAGTCTGTAATTTAATGATAAATCCTTTCCATCAAGAGTAAAAGTAGGGGCTAGGGAGATGGCTCAGTGGAATAAGCACTTCCCTGGCAAATGCAAGGGCCTGAGTTCAATCCCTAGTTCCACAAAAAAATAAATAGATAAATAAAAAGAGTAAAAGTAGCAAGAAAAAAATCACATACTTAAAATCATCTGACTTAATGACTTCTTTGCACATAAAGAAAGAGATATTATTCACTAAAGACTCTCTTACTCCATTCAACTGGTTTCTGTATAGAGATTAATGTTTACTTTTGAGTCAAGGTAATTCTTATGTAATGTAAGCAACAAGGAACCTCCTAGCTCCTCTGTAAATGTTCCTGTAGCCACCAGAAGAAGGCAGCTAGGGGACTGGATGGGTAGAACTAAAGGTCAGAACCCGGATAGCGTGGCCACAGAAGGCAATCAATGGAAAGTAGCCCTTATGGGGTGATCTGAAGACCCACCCATGACATGAGGAGAAGAGCTGTCACCTAGGACATATGGGGATCCAAGCCATTGCAAGCACAGGCATCCAAAGATACAGTAGAGATGCTAATCAACGACCTGCTATCCTTCCTTCCTTCCTCACTGAAATATAGACTAGCAACATCAGAGCAGAATTAAGAAATGTGGAGAAGCAGAGGATACCAGGCCCCACCTCGCAGCTCCTCAGTGGTGCCCACCCTCACGTGCATCTTCCCACTCCCATCACCCACGTACACAAAGCAACTGGACATCAAGCTTATCCCATGTCCAGGCAAAGAGAGGCGTGCCAATCAAGTGCGAGGCTGACATTTGCAATAATAACAACCTGTGGCTGGGATCGGAAGTGGTGCCCAAAGGCTACTGTGAGAAGTGCTGGCTCCCAGCTCAGGGTGCTGTCAGAAGGTGGCGGCATTTTCAGGAGATGCAGTTAGGCAATTAGGAGGCTAGAGGCCATGTCTCTCGCAAGGGTCCTGGACCCCGGCGCTTCTCTGTTTGTTTCCTCACTGCTACACATGGGCACCTTTTCTCTGTCCTGTGCTCCCTGCCACACTATGCTGCCTCACAGGCTCAGAAGCAGCAGGGTCAGGGCACCTTGGCCCCCGAAGCCTCCACAGTGTAAGTGTAATGAAACTCTCCCGCTTTGACATTGCTATTTTTCTCAGATATGTTGCCATCTATTGCAAGCATGAGAATTCTTAACAAGAAATTAAAATACTTCAGTATAAAGGATCAAGACTGTAGTTTTGATTTACATTATGCATTATTATCGCTTTGAATTACATTTTTCCCAAATCCAATTAAGGTAGTAGGCATTCTACCCAGTCAGTTAGAGAGTTTGTTAGGGCATGGAGTTTAATTTGAAAAATTATGTTTTTTATACATTGAATTTCTGACATTTCATCAAGACTATTTTGATGATCTCTACTACAAAAATATTAAAAAATAAACAATTCTTTTGCTTCTGTCTCTGAATAAAAGAGTATCTCACTCCTTTGTCTTGGTAATTATTTTCCTAATAGGGTCTTCTGAGATTCTAGAATATGCATACAATCCAGTGTGGCGTCCTGGTAAGAGCTGCACTTTATTGATGCTGAAAGATTGTCATGCAGCTGGTAAGGAGGCTGCAGCTGACAGCTGCTCTTGTCACCTTCAACTCTATTTCAGGAGCCTCCACAGTCCCGAAATTGGTGAGTTGGATGCTTGTGAACTTGGAAAGCTCAAGTCCCTTCTTCATGAAATGAACTTCTGCTTACTTAATTTCATTTTAAATTATGACTATAAACTTGGCCTATACTATTCTCATATAAAAGAAACCAGGCCAAGGAGATGGCTTAGTAGAATAAGCGCTTGCCTGGCAAGTGCAAGGGCCTGAGTTCAATTCCTGGTTCCACCAAAAAAAAAAAAAAAAAGCAAAAAGAAACCATGAGTTATTTATCTTTCTATGTCTGACTTATTTTGTGTAACATTACAGCTTCATATTGGTGAGTATTATTGTATTTGGTAAGTGCACTGCATCTTCTTTGCCTTTTAATTTGGCAATGAGGATCTAGGCTGTTTGCAGAGATTAACTGTTAATTGTATGCTATAAATATGAATTGCATGCTGTAAATATGGGTAGAGGCCTAATTCTGAATTAACAAAATTTTAAAAATGGAGGACAGATTAGTAGTGGACAGGGGAAATTAGAGTCAGGCTCGAGACTGGACAAGAAGGTATCTGCGGTTATAAAATGGCAACACGAGGGACCCCTGCAGTGCTGAGACTGTACAGAAGCCCCCTTAGTGGCAGCTACATAAACCAGCATAGGTGATGAAACTGAGTAAAGAACTAAGAAGTAATTACAAGTAGCAGTGGGGAAATTTGAACACTATTAGTGGTTTGTATGAGTTTCAAAATCCTGAAGGCAATAATATAGCATAGTTTTACAAAATGTTACATTGGGGAAAGCTGGTCAAAGAACACAAGAATACTTTCTACTTTGCATTTTACAACTGCAGATGAATGTACAATTCCTCAATAAAAATTTGAATTACAATAAAATGTAAAAACATTCATTACCACTCCCCCAGGTTGGTTCTGTTTTTTAACTTGTATTTTTCATGAACTAAATTGAATTATTCCCAGTTGACTAACCAAAATCTGGGGCTCATTTCACACTCATCTTCTCTTTTATTTTCTGTACTTGGTGAAGTACACTCTTTTTGTATTCATTGCATTGGTGTATAAGCCTCCCAAAAATGCCACACACAAAATCATGAAGCAGGATATTTCATTACGGTTCTGGAGACTGGGAAGACTGAGGTGGTGTTGGGCATCGCTCAAGGTCCCAAAGGCCCTACTCAGCTCTGCTCAGTGTTCTGTGCAGTGACCAGCAGGCTGTTCTCCCTGAGACAGTGTCCATGAAACTTCTGAATAAACTTCAGTGTCATTTCCCCTTTTTGGAAGTGCACGTGTGGCTAGATAACTATTTCCCATCCTGCTAAACCCAAAATACTCAGCAGCCTTCCTTCATTTTCTACAAGTTATAGCCCCTTAAGTTTCCATTGGCTGTGTTTCTGCCCATACCATTCTACAAGCTCTTTAGGAAGTAAAAGTTCAGTCATACCTTTGGTGTTCTCTTCAAAATATACTTTTGTATTTTTATAAAATATAAGACTGACGTTTTTCCAAATATTTAAGTTCTATTTGATTTTTGGCTTGAAAATTCATTTCTCAATTCATCTTAACTCCTAATATTTTACAGGAGAAACCACACAACTCAGTCAACCCTTTCCTAGAGGTCTTCTCAGCCTAATACTCTCTCTCCTTGCTCAGAGAACCACCTTCCAAGGAACAGGAACACTGCACAAACCTCAGCTGTATTTGCTGTCACTTACAATACACAGGCCCCATTCTCAGTTTCAAAAACAGTAATATGTTTTTGTTTACAGCTGTGACTTTGCCGGAGTTATCCACACATGTAGCACCTAGCACCTACCTAAAAGTTCTCTCAGCCTCTCTGCACTATGAAGTTCAAACTGTGACCACATTTTTTAAGTAGTATTTGTACATTAAAATTTATTTTCATTAACTTGAGTTGCCAGAACAAAATACAACAGGCTGTGTGGATTAAACAGCGCACATTTTGAAACACTCATGGGATTGTAAACCGTAGGTTATGGTGCTGAGAAGAGAGCCTTCACTGGACTCTTCTCTTGGCTTCACAGCACCAGAGGGGTGCACACAAGATTTGTTTTCTGTGTGTTCAGACCAAGGAGTAAAGAAGAGTTTTCTCTCCATTTTTTTTTCAGAAGCAGGAATTGAAGTCAGGCCCTTGTGCTTGCCAGGGAAGTGCTTATTTTACAGAGCCATCTCCCCATCCCTCCATTTCTTTCCTATATTTGAATCTTATGAGATTTGGGTCCCACCTTTCTGAGCTTCATTAACACTAACTGCTTCCTAAGAGCCCCATCTCTAAATTTAGCCATCCAGGGTCAGAGGTCTTCCAAATATAATTTTTGCATTTCATCCCAGAGCTTTGGTTTCATCTGTTGCAGAGCAAGCTGCCACAAAAGTAGCCTCTTAATATGGTTATCAAGGTGTAGCCTTCGTGGGCAGGTCCAGGACAGCTCAGCTGCATCTTTTGCAAAACTATAGTCAGGGTATCAGCTAGACTGCGTCTGTACCCTGAGGGTTCTCCAGGAATGTATTCTCCCCAAGTTCACCCCAGGGCTTGACAGAATCTACTTTCTCATGGTGGTAGGATGGAGGACCTTGACTTTCAGCAGATACTGGCCTGAGGCCACTCTCAGAACTTGCCACTATGCTGAGCTCTACAGGGCGCTCTGGCATGTTATCATGGGGCTGGGGCACAGGCCCTCTCATAGCCCTACCACTTCCTTCTTCCCTTGTGAAAGGAGAGCAAGACTGAGTTTGTGGAGATGTAGTTTTATATAATGCGACAACTCATGGAACTGCCATGCCATCATCCTGACCACATACTATACTATCACAGAAGTCATGTGCTGTCACCTTAGCCATCATATATGCATAAGAAGTAAACCAGAGGTTCTGTTTGTACTAGAAGGAAAGGGATAAGAACAGGCACGGTAGGAAGCAGGAATCCTGAGAGCCTTGTGAGGGTTCATCACATTCATCTAGTGAAATGCAGGACATGGGATGAAGTTTCAAGACACTACTAGAGATCATACATAGACCAATCACATAGAGATTATTGCTTTGTGGTGGACCGACAACTGGTGAACAACTTATTGCACCCAGCTGAACTGGAGCAGTATGGCGCTGGGTGTGGGGCACCCACCTGAGGGTTTTTGGCAGCAAAAGAGGCAAAAATGGAGAAGAAGCAAAGAGGCTATAGGGAGCTGTTGGTAGCTGCTGGTTCTCAAGAAAGACCATGACCTGCTGGCTTTTCTGATGAACTCAGCTGTTCTCATCACCAAAGGAGCTCAGGGCTTCGTTGTTGTTGAGAATGATTACAGTTCTCCTTGGGGGAGCTCTGGTCCTCACTTTGAGCATTTCTTCCTGTCTCCAGAGAGTAAGATGGTGCACAGCTCAGTCCACTGAAGAAGCTTGTGGCATGGGATTTCCTGAGGGACTTCAGTTGTTCCCATCCGTGGAGGAACTCAGGACCTCACTGTTGCTGACATTTGCCATGGCACTTTGTGGGGAGCTCTGGTTCTTACTTGGAGTGTTGCTATCTAGCCCCAGATTCAGATCCCTCAGCCTGCTAGCACAGATCCCCCATCCTGCAGACACAGACTTTCTAGCTTACACCACTGAGCTCTGGACCTTCCTAACACAGATCCACAAAACCACCCTTCATGAGACATTGTCATGGTCTCTGGGCTTCAAGTTGTATTCATGGGACGCATCACGGGCTTTAGGTCTTCAGCTGGATTCGTGCAGGATGCTGATGTGTAATCTAGGCCCTTAGCTGGATTCTTTCATCTTTACTGTGTTGACAGATTTACTGCATGTTTGTATAGAACTCTTCGCATAATTATTATAAAATAGTCTTATGAACTATATGTCCTTTATTGTTCCCTTGTAAAGCCTGTCTATAATACTGTTATTGATGCTATTTGTTTCTTTCCATTCCTTTTCCAAGTGTTCTTCTAGAACCATGTCCCCTGATAAAATTATTATGTGTTTTTATCTTTATGCATCTGTGTTTTGTATGAATGTATATAAAAGCATATCTATAAAAGAGGTAGGATACTATATTATTTCAAAATTTAGTGTATTTTTAAGAACATGCTTCCTTAACTAATCTTAAAAATCATGAATTTTATTAACTGTGAAATATCTTATCAGACATAAAATAATGCATGAAATAATTTCTGCATTGTTCAGAACTCAATTTGTCGCTTATCCTGTTATAAAAATGATTATGAAATGTACGTACATATGAATTAGAACTGTATGAACAACCTGCTAACTGTATTATAACTGTAACGTAGAGGCTAAACTGTGAGGAGCTAGCTTCCCAATTGCAAATATAGATTTACTACTACCATCATTATTCTAGTTCACAAAACAGATTCATAATTTCCTTCCTTTATCCTGAATGTATTTTCACCTTCATGTTTTAGATTTTTTTTTATATTTGGCTAGCTCCACATTAAATTTTGGAATACCTCCAGGAACCCAAAGTATTGAAATATATTTTTTAGCTCTGAGCCCTGTGGATAACCCACTACAATTATGGCTACTGGACTATATTGGATTACTTTGCTGAATTCATGCACCTACAGTATTTGAATGGCAATGGCATACCCATCTCTGACAAAACTAAACAAAAAAGGGATATAAATGAAGGACCAGTTTGAAGTGAAATGTAGCTGTATATCTATCTTTATAACAGGATAGATATACAGCTATTTTTTCTTAGTTCAATGAGAAGAAAGATTTGTACTATTAGTGTTTAGACAGGATATCATGTTTGCATCTTGTACTGTGAATAACTACTATGAAGACAACATTATGCAACATATTAATTATTGTAACTATCCTACTAACCTGTTTTGAAACTGTCTCATTGCTATTTCTTCCTCAATAAAATTAATTTTTAAAAAAGATAACTCCATTCTGATTTCCACAGTGGTTGCACCAGTCCATACTCTCACCAGTAAAGAAGGGTTCCTTTTTTGCCACGGCCTCACCAGCATTTGTTATCGATTTCTTGGAGATATTCCTTCTTTCAAGAATGAGATTAAACCTGTGTTGTTTTCATCTGCATCATATGAATGAGCAAAGATGTTGAGAATTTTTTCATAAATTTGCCATTTATATTTCTTCATGTGAGAAGTGTGTATTTATTTCAGATACCCAACTTTGGATTAGGTCTTTGAATTTTGGGGACCTGATTTTTAAAAGTTATTCATATGTTCTAGATATAAGTACTTTGTCTTAGAGACAACTGGCTGTAACTATTTCCCTCTATGGGTTATATTTTCACTTGGTTGCTGGCTTATGTTGTCATACAAAAGCTTTCTAATAAGGCGAGATGCCAATTGTTGATTCATTGTAGTAGTATTTCTAGGTTTTGTTCATGAAGTCTCTGTTTTTACCAATGTCTTGGACTTTTCTAGCTATTTTATCTTTCAGTAAATTTGGTGTTTCTGTTTCAATATCTAGATCTTTGATGCATTTTAACTTTAGTTCACAGTGATAGACATGGGACTACTTTTAGGCTTTGGCATGTGGAAAGTCAGCTTCTTCCAGCACTGTCTATTAAAGAGGGAATCTTTCTTTGAATGAACATGTTTGGCTCCTTTGTCTAAAATATAATAGCTTACAGTGTTGGTAGTTGTATCTTCATCTTCTATTCTGTTCCACTGATCCTCAGATCTGCTTTTTTTCCTGTTGTTGTTGTTGCTATTGTTGTTTTGCAAATGCTGTATTGATTTTATATAGTGGTTTTCTAGTATAATTTCATGAAGTGGATTTTCATGCCATGAGTTCCTTTGTTGCTCAGAATTGTACCCAGCTATTCTCCTTCTGAGTATGTTCCCAAAGGTAAAAACATCGGATCAAAGTGATATATATGCATCCATATTTATAGCTGCACAATTTGTAGTAGCTAAATTTTGGAACCAATCCAAGTGCCCACAACTGAGGATTAAAAAGGTGTTTTTTTAAATATAATGGAGTGCTACTCAGCCACAAAGAAGGATAAACTTGGGAGTTATATAGGTGAATGGATGCAACTTGAGACCATACTCATAAGTTATATAAGTCAGTCATACATGTAAGCATCATATTGTCTCAAATGTGAAAAACTGAACGATTAAATACTATGGAAAATGTGCAACATTTATGGGAAACAGGGAAGAAACTGTTCAAAAGGAAAGACAAACTGTGATCGGGTAAAGGGAAAGGAAGGACAGGAAGCAGAATATTTCATAATAGTTAAGATAGCTATATAGCTTGTTCCTTACTTCATTGAAAGGAAAGGCTTGTGATAATATTATTTGGACAATATTTCACACATTTATCTCATACTATGAATAACTTCTATGAAGATAACCATGTGCAATGTATCAACTATTGTTAGTGTCCTACTAACCTGCTTTAAAATTTTTCTCTTTCAAATAACAAGGAATTGCTATAAAATAAAAATAAATTAAAAATAAAATGCATTGTGTATGCATGGCCCTGCTGTATTAACACCCTGAATGACAGTTTATGATCACTTTATACTCAAATGCTGTCTTGCATGTCTCTGTCCTATGCAATGCTGTAAGTCCCAGAGGTCATCCTGAGATCCAGTCACTCTATATGACACACCTTGATTTCTTTTAAAATAGTTCAACAAACTTCTGAGTGAAGTTAATACAAGTGTGGTATGGAAAATAAATTTTCTAAGCCACTGACAGTTTTCAATATGATTCCTACATTTAATCCCAATAACATTGCCTAAAACTATATCAAATATTTTCAAAAAAGCCCTTACACAACATAAATACCTTTTACAGTAAAGCTAGCAAAAGATAATGGAAGACAAAATGAAGACACCTGAAACTCCTATAACAATTGTGCTCACTGAAGGTACACACACATTACTGGAGAAGGATTTCTTTTTTGGCTATCTCCAGCTGCCTTCAAGACAGATCTGGTGTAGCTTGTAGAGCTGGGGATTGAACTGCAGTCCCCTGTGCCTGATAGCATTTGCCCAAGCAGTGCTTTAAACAACTAAGATAACCAGCAAGGCCCCACATATATTACTGCACATGGTCATGTGTTACACATATACATTGGAATCATCCTCTTCTATTCAAAGAATGTTTGCAATGATTATTATGAAGTCGAAAACAGCAATCAACTCACTGTGGAAATGAGAAGCAGTGAATAAACCTTTACTAAATGTATGGTATGTAAAACAGGTAAGAGCTGCTCTGTAACACATATGACATCACTTGCATAACTCCATGATAAATATTAGTCTCCTTATTTTCTGCTTGAGGTCACTTGCCTAGGATTACAGAGCTGGTCAGTCCCTGGTACACTTCAAACTCAAAAGGTCTAATTTCAGAAGTGTGACCCTCCCTCTTCCCTATACTGTGAGATGCCTGGGAAACACTCATTTCTTTTCACTACCATCACTGATGTTCCCTGGATTTTCAGGCACAGAGAGTAACAAAAGCTACCAGCAGGCTCAGGGCTAGGGCTGCACACCTGCAGGATACCAAGATTACTTACATCACATTGTTGGATTCAGTTCCCTGCTAAATGCCACATCAAAGCCTAACACAGGGGAGATCTCTGCCCAGGCCTTTCGCCTCCCCTGGCTCTGCACATTTGCCAGTGCACTTCTGTTGATTTTCTCAAGTCACATCAGTCTCTGAGACTGAAAATCAGTAAGAAAAAATTACATGAAATAATGACATAAAGCAAGAAATACATATGTTTCTTACTTTAATAATTTTGTCATCAGTCATTAAAACACATTGAATATCTCCTATCAACATTTGAATCATTCCAGAAAAAACATTTGAATAATTTCATTATTTGACTTGATAGGCCATTAATCATAATAGTTCTTTGAACATAGTTTTTATAAATCATAATTTTTCTCTACTATAACTATGATATATATTTGATAATTAAATTTCTGATTGAGGTAGTTTCTTGATATTCTAATTTCCTAAGAATAAAAGTGCATATTATATGTCATAGAGGAACATGGAATATACACACACACACACACACACACACACACACACACACACATATATATTCAGGCTTGCCTTGAGCTCACTTTGTAGCCCAGACTGATCTCAAACTCACAAGGCTCCTCCTGCCTCAGCCTCCCAAGAGCTGAGATTAGAAGTGTGCACCCCCAAGCCTGGCTCAATTTATATTTTTATGTTGCTCTGTACAACAGCTACATAACACTTTGCACTTTACTGGGGTAGAACATTTGAATACATACATACCTCTGTCCAAGGCACATCCTGCTGTGGTCTCAGGATAGGAACCTAAGGTAAAAAAAAAGTACTTATTAATGTGTACAGTATAATAAACAGGTTTTAAAATACTAGTACATAAAACACAGTTTAAACCTTACCTATTCATTATGCATGTCTACCTATCAATTTCAAAACAATATTTTACTTTTTGTGAGTTTTTTTGATGACATTGATTAAGACAAAAGGGCACATTACATGAGTGGTCCACTACATTGCTCCTTTGAATTTCTAAGGTCTATTAATTCTCAAGCTTCCTTCACTAAAAAAAAGATTCAGATTCAGCTACTGATACACAAATGACTATTTTATGCAGAAAGCAAGGCTTATCATTTTTTGAAAATGCTACATGAATTTTCAGCTTCAAATTAGAAAGATAAAGAAATGGGTTAAGTAGATTTTATGATACTAAAAGCCTTATAATATTTGCCTATCAGAAAGTGTCAGTAGTACACGAATTAAAGTTAAGAATGATTTTCTTATGTAAATGATATTCATAGTCCAGTTCTGCTGATAACCCACTACTATTATGGACTATTAGACTACATTAGGTTATTTTGCTGAATTTGAGTGCCTAGAATCTTTAGATTGGCTTCAAGTACAAAAAGGACCTTTAAAGAATTCTCCAAATACAGCTTCTCTAACTACGGTGGAGCATCCAGCTCCGACAAAACAAAATGAAAACTCGGGATATGTTGGAAGCCATGAAGCTAGGAAATACGTGTAGGTGGGACTTGGCCCAGTACCTGAAGCAAACGAACTACCTCACTCCTGAGGTGAGCATCCTGTCTAGACAAGGTTAGTTACCAGTTGCTAGGCAACTTAGTGTCATGTGTTACTAACTTCACAAAAGTGTAAATAAAGGACCATTGTGTTGTGAAAAAAAGAAAATATATATATATATATGTATGTATGCACAAGAGAGCTAGGATAGATATACAGCTACTTTCTCTTAGTTCATTGAGAATAAAGGTTTGTACTAACATTATTTAGATATCATGTCTGCACCTTGTCCTCTGAATAGCTACTAAGAAGACAACAATATGCAATGTCTTAATCACTGCAACCACCCTACTAACCTGTTTTGAAACTGTTTCATTGCTATTTTACTTTTTTTCTCATTAAAATTAATTTAAAAAATAAATAAAATGATCTTTATAGTATAATATTTCCAGCATTCAAGTAATGATTCTGGAATGGAGGTACAGATAATAGAGGTTTAAATGCTCAGACTAACATAGGCACTTTAGAAACCAAAGATTAAGGAGAATAATACAATGTTAAACTAAAGCCAAATTTTTCCATTATAGTTTTATATTATAATTCTATTAGATGCCTAATTTCCAAACATGTTCAAAATCTATATCCCTAAAATCACACATCCAAATGTGAGGATTCAGGTTGTGAATGTGATCTTGCTAATTAAAGAAAATGCAATCATATGTAGAATGAAAAACTCACCCAATTTTTCACAACCTATTCGCCTAAAATGTCCAAATGTGGAGAAAAAAAATGGAAGAAATCAACTTTGCTTGTGATCTCGACCAGTAGTTTAGAGTTAAAAGTTTACCATGAATGATAGATAATGTCTAAATGGTAGAAATGAAAACAAATTTTCTTTCACAGCTTATGTTTACAAATTCAAAAACTGGAGTTCCAGGAAGAATCTGAGGCAGCTGTAGTGTGGCACGTGCCTGCGACCTCAGCCACAAGGGAGGCTGACAGCGAGGGTCCCATACATTCCAGGTCAACCTGACCTACAGGGAGATGCTCCTAAAGAAATAAGAAGCATCCGAGCGGATGACCAAATAAATTGACTTCAGGGCCAGGAAGACAGCTCAGGGGCATAAGTGCCTGGCTGGCAAGTGCTAGGTCCTGAGTTCAATCCCCAGTACAAAAAAAAAAAAAAAAAAAAAAAAAAAGAACTGGATTTCTTTTTCCCAGGTTTTCACTGTGAGGAGCTTCTGGGAAATGAGGAAACAAACACACGGGGTCGCCACAGCAAGAAACCACTGTGCGTGTGAGTGAATGTGTGAAAGCACGTGCACCCTCACGGAGGGATGCCCTACAAGGTAACCTGAGCCTACAGGGGGTTTTTGCTTAAAATTAAATACATGCTCATATATGTCTGCCTATAAAACTGTGGTAGATGTAGACAAACTTCTTTATTCTGTGTTCAAAACTAAATATTCAGACAGCTCATATTTAAAAGCTTGGTTCCTTGGATTGCCAGTCAAATCAGGCAATATGTATTTCACATTTTGAAACATAGTTTTTTATTTGAAATAAAATTGTTAGAAATATTGAATGATGTAATATTGCTTAGGGTAGTTTCTAGGCCCTGTGGTTTGTGTGCATTTGTCCCCCCAAAGCCTCAAGCAGTCATTGAGGCACAGTTCTACAGTTTGTGATTAACTCATGGCTCACGGCTAGGACTATGGGTCCGAGTACCGCTGGCATTGTGAGTGTTGCACCCAGCCTGGAGCCGGTGGCCTGATTGTAGTGTAAGAGAGACAGGGAGACAGACGTGCTCTCCGCAGCCCCTGTTGCCGCTGCTCCTCCCTTCTACTCCTGCTGTTGTGCTCCTTTCCACAGCCATGAACTGCTACCCTCTGCCACGTGCCGCTCTGCCTTGGAGCCGGCTAAGTATACGGTGAAACCTCCAGTAACTGTGAGCTAAGTAAACCTTTCCTTCCTTCATTTTGAGTATCAGGTATTTGTCCCAGCAATGAGAGAAGAAAAACTGAGATGCTAGGACATAGTAAATATTATTTAAGACTACAAAATACCAAGAGATGGGGAAGGTACAAGTAGGAAAGACAAAAGTGAAAATAAAAGGAATTGAGATGTATTATGTACACGTGCCACCCCCACAACATGTTAACATTATGTACCGAAAATCTTTACTAACAACAGATGATTTTTAAGTAAAATAATTCTGAAAATGCATTACATAATTTAAATTTCTCAGCACATCTTGTTGGTGACAATTCTTTAGCTATTCATCTACCAGAGTGACAATCTCAGTTGTTTCTTCTATAAACACATAATTATATGCAAAATAATTGATAAATACCTGCTGTGACAGTTTAGACCTAAGTGTCCCATGAAACTCCCATTGCTCAAAGGCGGGGCTCTTGCAAGGTGTTGGACCATTGGGGTGCAACATTCAAAACTGAATTCCCCCACTGAGGACTAGCATGTGCCATTGGGGGAGGGGCTGCATGAAGTGCCTTCCCAGAGATGCGGCCTCCAAGGTCATGATCTTACCCTTGACGCCCTCCAATCTCCTCTCTGTTTCCTAGTGACCATGCAGGAGGTGCTTGCACACAAGCTCTTTCTCTGTGCCATTTCTACTCTGCAGTAGCTGTCCATGGACTGGCTCCCCTGCAAACCAAAACATGCCCCTCTGCCTTATGTGCGGGTGTCAGGTATTTGGTTCTACGAATAAAATACTGACAAATACACAAGGAAAAATGATATACTTTACTCACAAACTTTTTTTATTGGTGAACTCTAGGCAAATATGTATTCATACACAAAATAGTTAAAATAGTTATACAACTAGTTTCTCTTAGTTCATTGAAAAGAAAGGTTTGTGCTAATATATTTTGGGGAAGATATGATTCCTATATCTTGTAACCCTGAATAATGAAAACAAGAATACACAATATATTAATTATTGTCACTCACCTACTAAGCTGTTCTGAAACTATTTGGCTGTTATTTTTTCTCTTTAAAATAAAATTTAAAACTACATGCTGGTACTTTCGGGTGAAGCAACTGAAGCTATACTTAATAGTAATATTTCTATACCTTGTGCTTACTGTGGCCTGGCCTAAGTAGAGGAACTGAAAATATCTTTGAATGAGAAGAAAACACTTAATATTTTGCAATCCAAACAGGAAGCCTGTGGTCTTGGTGGGAGTTGAAATATAAGTTGAAAGGAATGTTGAAGACTGTGGAGATCCACACTATTTGCATACTGTAATGAATTCATCCTGGAGATGTGTGGCTCCACAAAGAGAGAACTCCCACCATTTTCTCTGCTGGAGGGTTCACAACCTAAGTTTGCAGACCAAAAATTAAAGAAAAAGAAGGGCTGCAAGGACAGACAACATTTTGGCCCTGGCCTTTCAAGGTCAGTGAGGACTCAAGACATAGGAGAACCTGTACTGTAACATCATGTAACTCCTTGTGTCCCAAATTTTCTCATCAAGGATATTATGGGGCCACAGAGCAAATTGATTGATGATGTAGAGTGTGTATAAGGAGAGTCACATGGAGAGAAAAACATTCTCTCAGGCTTTCTCAGAGAGCAAATTGGTCAAGCAGTGGCCGTGACCAATCTACGTGGCTGACACTGACAAAAGATCTACAAACTGTGGTTCGTGGTTTGGGGATAAGTCCTGAGGGTACCTGACTGACGTTGTCAGATACGAAAGTTATGTTTCTTGTCATATAGTTCTTGCTCTATCTGGGTCTTAACCATCCAACAAAACCGTTTAATAATGAGGTATAAAAAGTAAAGCCATATTAATATGCTGAGCAGCAAAAACCAGGCAACAACTTCTGACATTGCCAGTCCTACAGAAAACCCACTACCAATATGGACTCTTGGACTATATTGGATTATTTTTCTGAATTCATGCACCTATAATATTTCAATGGCAATAGACTACCCAACTCAGACAAAATTAAACAAAAAAGAGGATACAAATAAAGGACCATTTTGTATCTGTATATACAAAATAGTTAGGATAGATATACAACTACTTTCTCTTAATTCAATGAGAAGGAAGATTTGTTCTAATACTGTTTGTGGACAGGATATCATGTCTGCATCTTACACTATGAATAACCACTAAGAAGACAACAATGTATTAATTTTTGAAACTGTCCTACTAATTGGTTTTGAAACTGTCTCTTTGCTATTTGCTTCTCAATAAAATTATTTTTAAAAAAAGTTAGAAAAAGAAATAAAATAGTGATGAAACATTTTCAAAACAGGTTAGTAGGATGTTTATAATAATTAATACATTACTTATTATTGTGTTTGTAGTAGTTATTGAGAGGACAAGGTACAGATATGATATGTTGTCTATATACTACAAACTTTTATTCTCAGTGAACTCTATATCTCTATATTGTAGCTCTATATCTATTGTAACTCGTATATAATATATATATATATTCAGGCTTTCATGGAGAGCAAATTGGTCAAGCAATAGCTGTCACTCATCCATATGCTGACACCTACAAAAGATCTACAAGGTGTTGTACATGGTTCCAGTGTTAATCCTGAGAAGACATGACTGACCTGATCAGATAGTTTTTAGTTATCTAGGTCTTTTGTTCACTTGGTCTTAACCATTCAGCAGAAGAAAAGTATAACTATAAGGAATAAAAAATAATGCCATATTAATATGCTGAGCCATAAGACATGTTTTTTTTTTTTTTTTGGTGATTGGTGTAATAGAAGTGAACTGAGGCTAAACAAGGAGGAAAACCTGATATTAAATAAAACAAAAAATAAAGAAGGAAACTAAAGAAGAAAATAAGTATAATCTCAGTAAGAAAAGTGTCAATTGTCAAACCTGGAAAACAGACAGTGTGTCTGGTCAAGTATGTTTCCACAAGACCCTGTTGAAGTTCTTGATCTTGGTGAAGGGAGGACAAATTGTCCACAAGACAAAGCTGTTTCAGTCCTTGACTCTCTCCCAGGGGCTGTCAACCCTCATTTCATCATACATACACCAATTTCTGGAAGCATCTGTGGTCATCATTAGAAGTAGGTGCTAGTAGTATTCAGTGGGAAGGTGCTACGCAGGCAACACAGGACAGCCTCCCCGGGAAGCAGCTCTAATCCAGGGAATCTATGTGTGAGACCACCCTGCTCTGGGAGTGCAGATGGGAGCCTCTTTCCTAGCTCTTTCCAAGCTCTCCAAGCCATGAGATAATATAATTTCCTTACAATGGGTCTCCAAGGAAAAGAGAAACTAACCTGGGGTAAGAATCCTGAGAACTGGGACCTGGAAGATAGCTCAGTGGTCTAAAGTGTCTGCTTAGGAAAGCTTAGGCAGGCACGGGGTACTGCCATTCGATCCTGGCACCAAAGCCTTGCCAGCCCCACCCTCATGGTAGCCTTAGCTGGCCAAAAAGAGAAAAGGAATCCTGAAAACATGTATTTTAGTTTCCAGTAATCTGCTTAAACAATAACTATCCAGTGTTTACTGTAGCTTGTAAATTACACATAATTGATCAGCTAGTAGACACCAAGATTTGTACACTATACCAGTTACACCACTTGTGCTCCTTTTCTCAAATGTAGTATAATTTCAGAGCGCATTTTTCTGGATTATATGATGTTATTTTTGTTACTTAAAAAACAGTACAATCAGTGATTGACATTATTCTATTTGAAATAACTTAATTTAAAAGTTGTTTGCTATATCATTGTGAGAATTTAGGCTACTCTAGGTCTCTTCTCATTCCAAATGAATTTTAGGATTGTCTTTCCCAATTCTGTGAAATATGTTGTTGGAATTTTGATCAGCATTACCCAAAATTTGTGTAAAAGTTTTGGAAGTATGACCATTCTCACTACGTTTTCTTTCTTTCTGTCCAAGAACAAGGATATCTCCCCATTTTGTGACATTTCTTTCATCTCCTTTCTCTGTAGTTTTCAATGTTAATTCTGTTGCTTCCTACATTAGATTTATTCCTAGGTAGTTCATTTTTTATTGCATATTATTTTGAAAGATGTTGTTTCCCTAATTTCTATCTCAGGGACTTTGTTATTTGTCTATAAGTAAGATATTGATTTTTGAGTGCTGACTTTGTATCTAGCTATACTACTGAATTTGGTGGTTCAATTTGGAAATGTTTGGTGAGCTTTTAGAGGTCTTACAGACCCCACATATCATTTCACTTTATGCAGTGTGTCATATCATCTGCAAAGAATGATGACTTCATTACATCCTTTTCTATCCTTTGCTTTTCTTTTCCTTTCTTATATAACTGCTCTGGCTAATGTCTCCAGAACTGTATATAATACTAGTGGTGATAGTGGATATTCTTGTCTTGTTCCTAGAAAACTTTCAGGTTTCTGATTGTTTACCATGATGCTGACTGTTTTATTGTCATAGATGACTTTTATCAGATTGAGATGAAGACTATTCCAATTTTCTGTTAGTTCATTTTATCATGAATGTGTGTTGGTCTTTGTCAAATACTTAATCTGCTGCTATTGAAATGATCATGTGTTTTTCCCTCACTTGGCTCAGTTAATGTGTTGTATTACATTTACTGATCTGAATATATGACTCATTCCTGTACCTCTTGGATTAATCCCACTTATGGTGCATGATCTTGCTAATTGGCTCCACTCTGATATGGTTCTTTTTAGACAATGAAGTACTATTTATCCTTAAGGATAAGTGAGGTATTTCTAGATAAATGGAGGCACTCTTAGACCATATTCTTAAGTGAAATAGATTGAACGCTTGTGTAAATACTGCATTGTTTCTCTGGTGTGAGAAACTGAAAGTGTAAATCAGGTATGCATAGCAGGTATTTGAGATAAAAAAAAATACTCAAATGGGAAGAGGAAGGAAGGAGGGGAGAGGAAGAAAATAAGGAAAAAGAAAAACTGAAAAGAGAGGAAAAAGTACAAACAAAGCTGTAAATAAAGAGAAGAAAGGGTGGAGGTAGGGTACAGGATAAGGAGAAAAAGAATCAAGATACGCTAAGTACGGACATGAACTCCCTATGTTGAATAAGACTCATTATGTGTATCAAAAAGTGCCAATAAACTTAATTTTAAAAATGTTACATTGAACCCAGGCATGGTGGCGCATGCCTGTAATCCCAGCACTTGGGAGGCTGAGGCAGGAGGATTGTTGTGAGTTCAAGACCAGCCTGAGCTACAAAGTGAGCTTAAGGCCAGCCTGAACTGCATAGTGAGACCCTGTCTCAAAAAGACAAAAAATAAAATAAAATAAAATAAAATAAAATAAAATAAAAAAATAAAAATGTTACATTATATCATTATTCAGTAGGTAACCAAATCATTTTTATGGAAAATAAAGTGCTTCAGTCTTACTGATTTTTAGTGCTCACCAGAATAACAAGTTGACTATAAGCAAAACTATGACGTATTCCTACTGGGATTTATGTGAAGATATAATATATCCAGTGACTCAAACTAATCCTTAAACACAGAATAGTTGATATTGTTTAATAAACTCCAGCATGATTTTACAGTTTTTATTCTGCCTATTGGAGTATGGCTTGCTACTATCCTAATTCTCAGGACATTTAACCTGTAAAATTTAGTGGGATTTATAACCTAGCAAGCATGCATGTTCCCATTTGCTGAAGGCCTCTGTGGATCTCTGCACAAAGACCAAAGTCTAAAAGAAAAATAATTCCTTAAAACAATTAATTAAGTACAGATAAATTTCAACAGCTAAAAGAAATGGTGCGCTGTAGAATGGGGAGAGGCTCTTAGGAGATTCATGGAGAGAACAAGTCTTCAAAAGGGTAACTAATTTCATGATGTTATCTAGTGAACCCTAATCCACTGTCACCAATGTCACTTTTAAAAGGCAGGACATGGAAACCCAAGGAGGTGAGTCAAGTACATGTCATTATTGCAATCACAGAAAAAGGTCCATAGTTAGGGTAAACATGGAGATAGACAAGTATATGGGGCAGCATCATGGGATGTGCAGAGCCTCGAGGATTTGACCACAGGTTTTAGCTGAAGTGAGAGGTATCATCATAATAGCAGATGGAAGTCAGCAATTTCTTCCCCACAGCAGAATCTCTGTTTACTCCAAAATAAAGTAAAAGATCATCTCAAAGACAGATGTACATTGTATTTAGTGTGTGTGTGTGTGTGTGTGTGTGTGTGTGTGTGTGTGTGTCTGTTAGGGTTGACTGATGATTCTGCTATCTTAACTGTTTTATCTACTAAGCTTGACTATGTAGCTAGATAATTTTCAGAGATGTACAGTGTCAATATTTACATCTTACCAGTGTGTATTTATGATACCCAATGAATGCTCATTAAAGCCTTCATGAGTCAGTATATGTAAGTAGAAATTGTATTAAAGGGTTTGGGATATAGCTCAGCAGCGCAGTGCCTGCTTGGAAAGCACATGGTCCTGAGTTTGATTTCTAGTACAAAAAATAAAAGGATTAAAATTATTTCCTATATCTTTGTCAGATGATAAAAATATAGAATAATTTAACCAATCAGAGTCAGAATGAGATGCCTCAATTTAATAACCGCAATGGAACTAGCCACAGCACAGTTGTCAAGTGTATAAGCATAAGCTATTAAGCTTGTCATCACTGTCCTTTTCCGGGTCAGACGACTTTCCTTGTGAAACCTATCAGGAGACCATAAAAAGATGCAGTAGAGTTACTGTGCAACATCTGACTTATACATTATCTTTAAGATAATTTATTTTTTCAACTTGTCTTGGAGGAATTTTTCACTCCACTTTCATTTTCCTACTGATGTAAAATCAATTCCAATACATGCGTTGTGTTCTTCTACTTCACGTCACCCAGAACATGGTACTTTTATAAGCAGCTCTAGCATGCTAATATAATTGATAAATTTCAGTTAAAGTACAGATCTACGCCAAAAATTAATAGAAGTAAAATTTATCTTCACTATTCTCTCATTTTGCGTATGATCTTTGTCTCTCTTCTTCATGAGCTTCTTATATAAATGATACCCTTTTAATAGTCCTAGGTTTCGGGGTTCATTAGCGTTCATGATCCTTCCTTCCCTGTTTTTTGTGTAGTACCCTAAAGCAATCTAACCTAACCCTAAGAGATAACAGATTACAGAGACTAATTACTGAGAACAGCTTGGGATGTATCTATTTTTGAGGATATTTGTCTACAAAAGTAAACAATGCAGCCAGATGTGGTGGCACAGGCCTGTTATCCCAGCACTAGGGAGGCTGAGGCAGGATTGTTGTGAGTTCGAGACCAGCCTGAGCTACAAAGTGAACTTAAGGCCAGCCTGAACTGCATATTGATACCCTGTCTCAGAAAGACAAAAAAATAAAAAATAAAAAAAAGTAAACAATGCCTGTCTGACGTAGCAAGTCTTTTGCGTCATTTTGATTTGTTTAGATAGCAATGAGCAGGTATGGTGAAACCCTCATCTCCCCTCATTGCCGGTGGCAGCAGAAATTCGAAAGCAATTTGCCAGCATCTATCAACCTTTAAAACTATTTGTTTCCTTTCCCCCAGTTCTTTCACTTCTGGGAATCTCACAAAAGGTTATTTTCACAGATACCAGAAAATCTTTATGTATTCCGATAATCCATTGCAGTAATATTTTTACCGGCCCTGCCACCTCAGAAAAGAAATCAAGCTGAGTGCCTTAGCCTGGATAACCAGTGGACTCCAGTAGCCTGGAGGAATTGTTGAGCTTCTATCTGCATACTATGCTTCTAAAAATAATTTAATGTCAATTGCAATAACACTGTATTAAGTAAATTATACAACTTTGGTTATATAGAGAAATAAAATGATTCCATTATATAAAATGAACCCCCTAAACAGGAATTTCTTTTCACTCTATCCAGTGCTTTTCTTTGCCCTCCTCCTAGTTTCTTCCTGCAAGACACACACTTAAATAGAATTCTGAGAGGTAAACATGAGCCATTAGGTTTTGCCACATGCTCCATCACCTTAACAATTAAGAATAAAGGTTTTTATTTTTAATTTTGATGAGTATAACGTGATAACTGCTTCGCTCCTAAAATGACCTACTTCTCTTATACCCACAGATTGATCTCTAAGTCTTCAATTGTAACTTGTTTTACGTTGCCCTTTCTTGCATAGGGCATCAATGGATCAGCTTCCTTAATTCCATAACACAAGTGTCACCGAGTGACACTTGCTCACAGCAGAAGGCGTGGGGAATGCTTCACGCTCCGCTCGGTCTTCTCACAGGTGTGCATGTGCTGTTTCCTTGGAACGGAGCCATCTAAAGCTTATTGTATGAGTAAGAATTTAGTAAATGTATATGTTCAGAAATGAATATACCATTGTGAATGGTACACAGTTATAAATGCCAGTTTATGTTGCTAATGATAGACTGACCTATAGCGTCTGGACCATTGTAGCAGCTAATTCTTGTACACTGTGAGCAGATGCATGGAGAACCTTTGGAGTACAGTAAACAGACAATTTTGGAGGAAAATACATGCAAATGCTTTTGGTATTACCTCTGGTAATTCTAATTATTCTGTATTTTCTGCTGTTTTTTTTTTACTGTATTATTTTTCTTTTGCAAATACTGTGAATATTTCATTCCAGAAGAATAAAATACTGACCTCCTATAAATCAGAAATGAGCAGTGCTCACCACATCGGCCCAATGCCTCCGTAAATGTACTGAAGCCTGCATCCCGCACGCCACAGCGCTCCGAATGAGCCACGCAGCCAGTGCTAAGGGTGCGGGGCATTAAGAGCATCCAGTGGCGGTGAAGTCCAAGGCCGCAGTGGGGAACCAGCTTCCGCCACGTAGGTTTCTGTAACCACCAAGACGCTTGCAGATTGACTTCCACTTCAGCTCCTAGAGAACTTTTTATCTGAATTCAGTTCCCCTGAGTTGGGAATCTACCCTCTGACACTAGGCCCTTTGAGAACTACTTCACTCCATAAACAATAGCACACTGGGAGAAATATAAGTTCAGTTTTTCACAGAAAGCATGGTGATGCCTTATGGTGAGAGGCCTGGGGTTCAGGCTCTACTTCCTGCATGCTTAACTCGTGCGTTGGGTAGATCGCTTGTCCTCAGAGAGGTCGCAATTACCGATATATTCTCACACTGAATCTTATATCCGACAGCCACCTAAGATCTGAATAAATGCTGTTCCTATATATATATTTTCTGTATAAGAGAAACTCTTTCTATTTTCCAAGTACTCTTGTCCTTAGCTTGAGTGGTAGGGATTTTGCCTCGCTTAAAGAAGCTCTCACTCTTATCCATAAAGCACAAGCATGTACACGGGAGCCTTAAGGAGGATATTTTTTAAAAAGTAGTTCAGTAAAAGTTAAACACTGAAGTAGGTTTAGCCCCCTTTTTTTGTACCAGGTTTGTGACCACATTAGGAATCTAAGACTGCTGAGAGAGGGTTTATCCTGATTTTCTTTTTCTGTCTCACTCACCATAGTCACTTATAAAAACCTAATCTGAATAAAACATTGGAACCTCAAGCAACAGAAAACAAAACAGTGGAATCAATGCAGAGAAGAGCAGCATGCACACTACGCTGGGGTTGCACTTCATTACTGAAATGCAGCGCTCACCCCTCTCAAGGAGGCAGGAAGGAGGTAACAGGGAGCTCATTATTTCTGAGAGCTGGGCTTTAGGACCAGTTTGGAGAGCTGCATGTTCCAGTGTTGTCAGTCAATGATAGGCCTTTATGTGTCTATCACCCTACAAGATCAGCAGCTAATTACATTAAGAATCTGATTCCATTTCACTTTATCTTCTTAATTTAAAGTCATAGAGAGTTTTAGTCATGAGGGTCACTTGCCCCCTGGAACTGCTAATGCAGGCACCTCATCACTAATACTTTAGTGAAAATATGTCTCTGAGGCTTCAATGCTGGTTCTTAAGAATTTTAATCCTTGTTTTTCAAGAGACTAGCAATCATAGTCTTATAATTTCCAGTTCTGTCAGAAACTCTCTGGCTTTGGGGAAATCATTTAACCTGTTTGACTTTACTTCCTTCATCATAGAATAAAATTATTAAAACTGCAGCACAAGGATTTACTCGTTTCAAAATTCTATGACACTATTCCATGCTTTGGAGGAAAGTGTTAGACAGGAAGTTCCTACAATGTCTAAAGCCTGGAATTTTCTACTAATCATAATTTTATTCTCATCCACCCTCTCTCCCAACTTATTATAAGATCACTCAAAAAGGTAATTATATCTCTGTCACTCTCCTAATAAATCTACCTAAGAGCATCTCACCTTTTGGAATAACACATAAATTCTTGATGCAGGTTCTCATGAGGTTCTACTCCCTCTTGTCAAGTCATATTAACCTTCTGGACAACGAAAACCAAAACTCTGGGTTTAGCCAATGTGCTATGTCCTCTTTCACATCGATGGTTACCACATTTCTTGTTGTAGGTCATGCCCAAAACCCCACCTCAGGCTGAGACCTTCACGTATGGCTCGTAGTCCCCCCATTTCCATTGTCCTGCCAGGTGATGCCACTGTCTGCCTGTCCCTGGAGCTTTCCATGCTCCTGTGTGGCAATCCTATGCTACAGCTGTCATCTTACTCATCCGTCTCTTGCATCACTTATGAGTTCCTGCACAGAACAATTTTCCTTTCTGATTTCTCTTACCTTCAACCTACAATGTCTGACACATAAGAGACTCAGAAAATATCTGTTGAATGAATACATGATGCGATGAATGGTGCGCTTCACAGTAAAACCTAGTAGCATTCCCTTCGTACACAGACTGAATCCAAAATCCATCTCCCCCACACCTTAAAAAAGTAAAATGCATATGCTAGCTTAATAACCTAATTAGCCATAACATGCTAGGATGAAGACAGTGGCTTTTCCTTTGCTTTAAAATTACTTTCCTTCGAAACCTTAAGTTGAAAACAAAAGAAAGATCAATACAGCCAGCACAGCAGCACCTATAGCCTCTTCCCAACAACGGCTCACTTCTGCTTCACGGCACTCCAGACAGCAAACCTCACACCATAACTAGGTAATTGCCAGCTAATTTCAGGCGCACGTTTTCCAAATAGTCAGTGTATATTTTCTTGTGTCCTCTGAACTGAAAGGCATAAATTCAAGGGCTCAAATTTCTAATAATTCTCTAAAACTACTTTTAAATTTGTGCATCCATCTGAGGAGGGCCTGGGTACTACTCTAGAGTATTGTTATACATAGTTTGCCACGTGCAAATTCACATGGGGAAATACACAGATATACTATCATGGATAACCTGAATAATTATCCTCTTCTTTTTTGTTCTTGTTGTTGTTGTTTTGTTGTTGTTCTTCTTCTTCTTTTCTTCTCCCTCTCCTTCTTCCTTTTCCTTCTCCTCCTTCATCTTCATCTTCTTTGAACTAGTAGCAGCAGCAGTAGTACTGGTGGTAAAGTACTCACCATATGGGTACTGAGCTAAGGTCCTCTCACATTCAAGCATTCGATGTTAGGCTACATCCCTATTCCTTTTATTAAATTTTACTTTGAGACAAGGTCTCACTAAGTTTCCCAGTCTGGCTTTGAACTCACAACACTTCTGCTCCAGGTTTTGCAGTAGTATGGATTATAGATAGAAAACTGTAAGAAAACTGGGACTGGAGAGTGACATGCAGAAACACTCTTACATCTTACATGCTTCAGATCTCTTGCTATAAAATTTGATGGTGAAAATATTTTTTAAAACTTTCTTAAGTCTATACATTTTTAGCTAAAAGGCTGAGAAGTGATAACAAACTTTCTTCAGGCTAGAATATGTATTTTTAAAGAAGAAAAATATTCTCATAGATGCCTGGTATCACTTTCTTCTAATATATCCCAACATGCACGCACACACCCACCCACACATATACACACTTTGCCAGAAAAATAAAGAGATAGAGGTTATCGAAGAATAAATGTAGCTACTCCTTACAGCTGCTCCTTACAGTTTCATCCAAAGTCTTACGTGTTCATTAGTGGTACATTTGGGAGGGGCCTGAACCATGTTTGTGTTCTACTGGATTATGGGAATGTGATATGGGATTAGTCCACTGATGGGTTTAGAGCTGGGCATAATGTTGAGGGGAGACCTGGCATTATAAGCCTAACTTGGTCTCTGTCCTCCCTTGAGCACCCACTGCTTCCTATCTGCCTGCTATGGACTGTTTCTCCTCTGTGATGTCCCTTTTCCATGCAACCCTGCCCTGGAGCCAGCTGACCATGGACTGAAACCTCTAAAAGCCATGAGCCAAAGAAATGCTTTCCTGTTTTAACTTCTGTGTGCTAACTAGGTCTCTGCTTCAGGTAAACATGATTGGCTCTGTGTGACAGACTTGAACTGCTGGGTTTCTTTTCACAATGCTTTTGTAAGACACTTTCTGTTTCTATTAGTTTTTAATTAATTCATACTGATTTTTTTATCTTAATGTAGACACTTGCCTCTAAAAGTATTTTTTGACTCCCAGCAGTTATTTTTCTGATAATATTCCTAACATCCTACTGCCACAGTATACATCTTTGCATACGAGGCTGTGCATATATAAGTGAGATGATCACAGGTATCTCACTCAGTAAAGGACTCCTGGATGCCATAAAATACACTATCTTACATATCACTTAAAGTCTTAAAAGGTGTAATTTACTTTGTTTTGATACAGCTTTCTTTGCACTAAAATTGACTAATTTCAATAGCACTTCACGTGATTTTTTTCTGGAATTCCTAATAGCTTTAGACCACTGGAATGATTACTCAAAAAATTGATAGCTTATCGACAAAAGGAATGCATTTTCATCTACAGAAGACTGCTGAGAGGGCCATAATTAGTAGACGACACCCAAAAATGTATCTTTCTGCTGTGAACCTCATGTCCGGCAATATTGCTACTCAGCTCTGCTGTCCGTTGGGCAAGAACCTCTGCAACGAGCCAGCTCTGAATGCCTCAGGTTGAAGATCAAAAAAGGACACAAAGGTTGATCAGGACCCTTACCTGATCAATTAATACACTATCAAGTCCCAATAGTATATCAAAATCAATTCATATTTTGAATTAAGAAATGCTATCTTGAATAATCAGGTGGTTCTCAAAATGTAAGATCATTTTGTTGCTTTGTGATCAATATACCTCCTTCCCTGGCACTTCCTAGTTTAATGCTGCTGGACTAGAAGATAATTTAAAAATAAGCAGTTGAAAGAATCACGTTGTGTTCGGGTTCCAGATATCTGGATACACAAACTTGAAATAAGTCAGTAACCAAATTGTTATAGGATTTATTATTACATGTTTATATTTAATGATTTTGTTTAAATTCTTTTCCAGTTATCAGGCATGATTTTGTGTTTTTAATAAAATAAAAAAGTATTATGAGACATATTCTCTCATGTAACAGTAATTATGTTTATTTCTAAAATACGGCAGAGATTTAGCCTCTGTATCTGTTATGCTCTTAAATGATGATTTTTCTTACTGTGAGAGATTTGTGTGTTGGGTATTTCCTTTTGGTGGTGCTTAAAATAAGCACATTGTATATAACACACTGAGGAAAAAAGCCAGTTTCTCTCTTGCATGAAATATCTGTACTAATAATTTAACGAGAAGGAATAAAGTCTTTCTTCTCTCTTCATTAGAGTTCCCCTTTCAACAAAAGCTTTGTTAGCCTACTGAGTCATGACCGGTAATCCTCTCTAAGCTCGGGAACAACACTGTTCTTCCTGGTGAACAAATTAAAATGTAATATGAAACAATGACACTGGGAATATTAAGAATAGCCAGTGGTGTGGGAAGGGATCTGTAATTATACCAAAATATACATTTTAATTATATTTTTATCAAACTTGATAACATGGAATAAACTTACAGTTTGAAGAAAACCATAAGCTGCACAACGCAACTGCCTTGGAACCCTGCCACCGTGCCTACCTGCTGCCGCCCGGCCCTGCTACCAGAAGCCCTATTTTGTCACCTTTCACCAAGGATGAGTAAGCAAGTGAGTGAATTTTTTCACCGATTTTATCTCAAGTTAAGGCAATAACTCATCTTTTTTGTCCCTCTGCCTTATTTTTTTTTTCTTATGCTTGGTTTTCCTGGAGAATAAAATGAACCACAGTATTTATCAGTTCAGTGCATGCTCAGGAGATGCCCAGCACAAATGAGGAGGACCAAAGCCTCAGGATAGCTGCAAAATTAGCGAACATAAACTGGGGAGGAAATTCCTGGCGAGGGTGCAATTATGCTGAACAATAATTGTGTAAGTCACAAAATAAAACAATGTAATTTGCATGAGTACATCATCAGACAGATTCACAGAAGGCTCAAAAGAGTGCAAAATGTTTCACAGAAGATGGCCAAAGGCATATTTTCTGTCAACACATCAAGAAATGAAATTAATTCTTCCTTGACACATTTTGCATGTAATTTGAAGGCTGTATTTCAGTAATTACTGTACAGAGCAGGAAGTGCACATAGCTAGAAAACACGATTTTTCAAATGTGAAGCAATGACATATAGAGAACTATTTGGAATCCATGGAATAGATTGTGAAAAAAGTTTACATGTAGAGAAAAAAATCCAGTGACATAATTTTAATTTTGCAAGCTTGTAAATTATTTTTGGTATCAATAAACTTTTAACCACAGCATCCATAATTATACTTCTTGGAAAATTATTCTCTTATTTATAAACTTACAATGGAAATTAAAATTACTTTACTGCTTGCTTTGGTCCTGCTTGGCAAATTTTCTTACAAAGCTAGGTAAATTTTCATGAGGGCACCTGAAATCAGACCCATTAAACTATCATGACACATCTTACATCAGGGATTTTAGAGTAAGAAGTCAATAACCTAACGGACCGCACCAACCTGTTCAAGGCAATTACCAAGTAATGGTTCATCAGGAAACTGCAGTAGTTAAAAATGTAAAGAAAAATCTAGTGCCAAATGTATTGCACATTGTCTAGGTTACTCTTCTCTTCTTCCTGGGACAAATACCTGACTCTCAAAATGAAGGAGGGAAAGGTTTATTTAGCTCACAGTTACTGGAGGGTTCAGTCCATACTCACCTGGCTTGAAGGCAGAGTGGCACATGGCAGAGAGCAGCCTTTCATGGTGGCAGCAAAGAGCAGAAGCAAAGGGAGTGGCAGCAGCTCGGGCAGCCAGCTGGCCTCCCTCCCCTCCTTACACTGTACTGCCAATTACCTGCCCCGGGACAGGTGTGGCACCCACACCCACAGTAAGCAATCACAGACTCCAGAAGCTGCCCTATGGCTGCATGAGGTTGTGAGGGGACAACTAGACACAAACCATAGCACACATGTGTGTTACTAGGACTTAAAAGTAATATGTATCTTTTATCTTTCCCTAGTTTTACTGACAATTTGTGTGCATATGTGTGGTTTGGGCAGTTTGTTATGAAAAGAGTTTAAAACTATAACTGAGAGGATTCTTTGCCCTCCCCAAATTCTCTGTGTCCTCAAAGAGAATAAAGCCACTTTCCCTTTGTCAAAAAATAAATAAATAAATAAAGACAAGAAAAAAAGACTGTAACTGCTTTCACCAAAATAATTCAGTGATAAACATAGTTCGGTGAAGAACCATAGGTGACATCACCTTCAAGATGGCTATTAGAAAAAGTATTTTAAAAGCTCCATATAATGAATGCGGAATAAAATGTAAAACAGAAAAGTACTAAAGCCAATCCTCAGCCCCCAAAAAGAGAGAGATGAAAAAGTGTAGTGTATCATTTCTGTTCCATGTTAAGAGCAAATAATATTCTTAAGTAATGAAAAACTTATTGTATTAGTAAATATGGTAAGCATAAAAGAAATACAAAATCACTACCCAGGAAGCTCCACATTTATAATTGTTTTGTTACATGCAAAATTCACCAACAAATTCTAAAATTATTCAGTATAACAGAAAATTTGCATAATTTCCAAGTATTTCTCCTTATATGTTTATTAATTAGAGGGGAAAACAATAAATAGAGATTGAAAATAGTATCACCATCACAACCAGGTACTTAACCAGAAAAAAAGGAAAAAAAGTTCATCTCATGTCCCCCTGTGCATTGAGAAAGTCACACAATCATTTTAATCTTTTACAGCTACCAAGGTATACATGTTTCACTATTTTGCTAATTTTATAACTTTTCTTCAATTTTGCAAGTATTCTAGATCTTTTTTCTTCCAAAGAAATGGATGAAAATATATTTTTCTCCATATTACATCATCAGCATCAAACAATATAATTGTTCAAGTCTGTCTTCTACCATTATCATTACATTGACATATCTCAAAATTGTTCATGCTTTCATCAAATTAAAAATAAACTAGTATTTATTGATCACCACTGTATGCCATGCAATTAAGAAAGCACATAATGATTAAAGTGATTGTGATGTCTCTACCTATTTAGACTAATGAAACCTAAAAAAGCAGTTTATGTAATTCGTGCCTTACATGCCTATCTAACCCATTGTCCATTAAAACTATTTGAGGATTATTAGTGCATTCAAATGCATGTCATGGTTGCATTCATAGTTGAAAATGGCATTATCTTCTCTGAGAAAAGATGAAGACCCTGAAGAATGCTGCCATCATTAGATTTGGAGAAAATGGTATGAGCCATGTAGGCAGAAGGGAAGAAAAGGTTTGTTACATCACAACAAGGTTGTCAACATGAACTTTGAAACAGGGGGAAGCCATATATAAAGGTCACTGGAATGTGTAGCCACAGAAGAAAAGCACAACAGAATATCTTCACTGGTAGAAGCAGTAGCAAGAGGGCTGGCGAGATAGCTCAACAGATTAAAATGCCTGCATAGGCAGACACAGGGACCTGGGTTCACTCTGGCTTTCTGTGCCCACTCCACCCCCAGGGCTCACTGAGATGGAAACTGAGAATAGGTGTGGTGGCACACCCCTCTAATCCCACACTTGGGAGGCTGAACACAGGAGGATCAGTATGAGTCCTGTCTGTGTAGTGAGACCCTGTCCTAAATACATTTTTAAAACAAGAAGAAGCAGAAGCAGAAGCAGAAGCAGAAGCAGAAGCAGAAGCAGAAGCAGAAGAAGAAGAAGAAGAAGAAGAAGAAGAAGAAGAAGAAGAAGAAGAAGAAGAAGAAGAAGAAGAAGAAAGGATATTTTCAGATCACCTGCAGTTAGGCACTAGTCTGAGATTTCCATCTTAGTACTATTTTAATGTTTCTAATTACAAGATCGTTTTCTATTTTTCTTTGTTTACTTAAAAAGGACTCTTTTGGGAGACATTTTTTCTTCAAAAACAAACACACGCTCCTGTACTGAGAATAGTGTCAGCAGCCCAATGATTACATAAGAGAGGTCACCTGCCTGGGCTCAGAATGCTTCTTCAACCTCCGGTAAGGGAAGGCTCTGCATGCTCAGGGTACACGGAAGTGACCATTGATACATTAGGGCTGTTCCTTTGTTCCCTCTGAGGTTCAGTGTACTATGTTGGAGCTCTTCTGCACTGTGAGTAAGGGACTAAAGATAGTGACAACCATTTACAAATAAACGTTGAAGCTTAAAAATCTTTTACTTCAACTATATATGAAATGGTCAAATCCTTTATTGTCTGAAATGTATTTAATATGTTTCTTTGATCACAGTTCATCTCCTTAGTTCCTCTCCTACATACATAATCTTCATCATTTTATTAGATAAGATTTAAGGAAAATATTAGGAAAGGGAGATAGAAAATTAAAAATCAAGTAAAAATGATGTGGACACCTAATAAGGTAGATAAGGAAAACAGGATAAAATGATGTTGTTAGGAAAGGTGAAAGCCTTGGGATTGATCAGAGACCCAAAGGAGGGCTGGCGAGACAGCTCAGTAGACTGAATGTCTGCTTAGGCAAGCACAGAGGCCGCGGTTCAATCCCCGGCACCACATCAAGTGCCAGTCCCACCCCCAGGGCAGACTGAACCAGCCCAAAAAACAAACAAACAAAAAAAGATCCAAAGAAGATTTTCTCAAAATAGGAAAGTTTAGCAGGGCATTGTAGTGCATACCTGTGAACTCAGCACCCTGGGAGGCTGAGCAGGAGGACCACAACTTCAAGATTGGCCTGTCACTCTTAGCAATTTAGGAAAGCTGTGTCTCAAGATAAAAGTAAGATTAAGTAAGAAGACCAAGAATATAGTTTAATGTGAAGGTCATGGTTTGAAAAATCTTAGCAGTGTAAAAATAAAAGGGAATTTTAAATTGGACAAGGGATGTCACTTCTGTAATTAGCAGCTATGTATACCAGGAAGTAAAAATAAGACATGAAACTGTAGTTTTCTAAAAGTGTGTAATTCCTTTTCAGATACTGTACACACTGCCCTAGTCAGCCACACTTCTCTTCACTGAGTCAATTCCCAAAGCCAACAACTTCAGTGAGCAGAAGTTAATTTTGGGTCACTGTCTTAGAAAATGCAGCTCATAGTCAGCAGCCCCAGGACAGGAAGAGAGGCCTCCCAGAGGAGCACTGTGCGCCATCCTCAGGGCAGCATGCCAAGGCAGAACAGGGGACATGGAAAGCAGGCGCATTGCTCCTGTCACACACCTCGGGCCCAGGCTTTTCCTGCTGCATTGCACCTGCCAATGGCAAGTGGCTTTGAGAGCTCCTGTGAAATGCTGAGAACCATTTGGGAGCTAAATGGCAATCTATGGTGAACTTACAGAAAAATAGAACCTGGTCGTGTTTTCTATCAGGAAAAGATACCTTAAAACTGTAACTCTTCCATTAAGAGATGGTCAAAGACAATATTATAATCCCTTAGACACAATTTATAACATTAATTTGATATCATAGGAGAAAAAACTATTCCATTACAAAGGAAGACCTGGCCCCAGAGACCGGCCAGAGACAGCGAGGCGGACTATGCCATTCTCCTCGATCCTGCCCACGCCCGCCCAGCCACAGACCAGCCTGAGACAACGGCTAACTCCAGTGGCCTCCTGGATCCTGCCCCAAGCTCTCCCAGCGAGTGGGAATTTGCACAACTCATCAGGCTTCCCAGATCAGTGAGTGTGGTGAGTCTGAGGGAGAGCCATTGGCTTCTTCCTACGCGCGTTACACGGATCCCTGCCCCCAACCCCTCCAAGCCAATGACTGGCCTGAAACCTCAGGACCCACTCATCAACACCTCCCCGGATCCCCTGACCTAAAGCCAGCTGAACGAGTGGGAATTTC
Source organism: Ctenomys sociabilis (assembly GCA_004027165.1). Taxonomy (NCBI): domain Eukaryota; kingdom Metazoa; phylum Chordata; class Mammalia; order Rodentia; family Ctenomyidae; genus Ctenomys; species Ctenomys sociabilis. The sequence goes on along the minus strand of PVKA01010147.1, from coordinate 29,949 downwards.
CCTGATTCTCTGCGCATCAAAGTTCAGTGAGTGTAGAACTCCAGGACCCCTGGCCTGAGAGACATTTCCCAGGGATTCCCTACCCCCCACCCCCCATGGACCGGTGAGAGCTCCAGGCACACTGTGCCAGAGAAACATTTCCAGGTGATTACCGGTCTCACCCCACAGCCCAAGACCCAGTGCAGGTCGACCTAGAGTGAGAACTCCAAGCCGGCTATGCCGGAAGGACATTTCTCAGCAATCCCCGGTCCCACGCCAGGGCCAGAAACCCAGCACAGCCTGGCCTGTGAGTGAGGGCTCCAGTCCCTTTGCACAGGAGGGACCTTTCCCAGCCTTCTCGTGTTCCGGCCTGTAGACCCGGACCCAGCTCAGGCTGGCCGACCCAGTACAGCCTACTCGGTGAATAAGATCATCCACTATTCTTTTGTGAGCCCAGAAGACCCACCAAAGCCCAGGCCCACCCACCTAGAGAGTGACCTGCCTGACACCAGAGGGCTGACCCCGGAAATTTTCCAGATCCTCGCCCCAAAGCCAGCTAAGACAGGGAATTTTCATTACTTGCTCTGCATCCCAGTTCAGTTCGTGCTTGCCTGAACAGGGAACCAACAGAGGAGAACCAAAGGAACTGTAGCAAAAAGGAACTGAACACAACAGCTAGATCCAGAACAGGTATACCTGGATAATCTCAAACTTCATAGACTGGCACCTGAATCTCATAACAAGCTAAGGTCATAGCCGCACCAAAGCTCTACGCCAAAGGTCAAAGCTCAGTGCTATACAAAATGACAAAGAGAAGGGGAAAAATGCAATTCCAGACCTCAAGTCCACCAGTAAGGGCAGAGGACACTAGCTCAGCTGCAATAAATGAATTAACAGATACAAGAGCAAAGGAAAAGCAGCAGAAAGCTATAGAGGAAATAAAATGAGAAATAATTCCCCAGATTAAAAAAGAAATATCTGAATACATAGTATCTGAAATAAAGAATGAATTCCAGAAACATTGGGTGGAAAAACTATGCTCACCCAGAACAAGTGCAGAGAGCAAATTCCAGCTGAAATGTATGAGTTAACATCATCTGAAGCAAAGAAACAACAGCAGAAAGATCATGAGGAACTAAAAGCAGAAATAAGTTCTGAAATCAAAACAGAATTCTTTGAAAAAAAGAATTCTTTGAAGTCATAGCATCTGAAATACAGAAACAAGTCTAGAAATATACAGAGAAAACCCAACTTGGAAGAAACACTGCAGAAAAAGAATTAATGACTACCTCTAAAGAAGACAATGATAAAAAAAAATTCAGGAGATCAGAAATATGGATTCCTTGAATGAGCAATATAGAAAAGAAATAGAACACATGAAACACAGTCAAAGAGATATAGAATTGAAAGTAGCAATCATGAGTCTACAAAACTGTCTGAGTGAAAGCGAAAAGACAGAGTTTCAGATCTTGAAGATGTCGGAGCAGCTAGTGAAAAGGTGAGAGAGGATCTCTTAAAAACAACAAGAATGCAGGAAAAAACAATCCATCACCTGCAAGATGATGTCAGGATGAACAATGTAAGAATAATTGGTATCAACGAGAATGAAGGAATCAATACAAATGACATGAAAAGAATTTGGGGAGAACTAATTGCAGAAAACTTCCCAAATATAAGGAAAAAATCCAACTTTCAGGTCACCAAAGCATACAGAACACCAAATAACTTCAACCCAAGTAGAACCACACTGAGACATATAAAAGTTAAGATCCCAGAAATCCAACACAAAAACAATATACTGAAAGCTGCTAGAGAGAAGAAGGAGCTCACATTTAAAGGAAAAGCCATCAGAATTACAGCCCACTTCTCTACACAAACAATAAAGGCAAGGAGAGCATGGGGCAGAGTACTTCAAGTCCTGTATAAAAACAAATTCAAGTCCAGACTACTATACCCTGCAAAACTCTTTCAAGTTTGAAGGAGATGTGAAATATTTCCACGACAAAGAACAGCTAAAGAATTTCATGATAACAAAGCCATCCCTTCACAAGCTGCTTAAACATGTTCTAGAGAGAGACCACAATGACGAGAACTCCATGAAAGAGAATGGAAGGAACCCACTAAACAGGACAGACAATTAAACACAGGTTACAAAGGAATAAGCAACACCAGGTAAATATCATGACAAACATAAATCAGCACATTTCAATTATAACCATCAATGTAAACAGACTCAATTCCTCAATTAAGAGAAATAGACTGGCACAGTGGATTAGGAAACAAAATCCAACAATATGCTGTATACAAGAAACACACTTCACTCAAAAGGACATTCATAGGCTCAAAGTCAAAGGATGGAAAACACTACTACATGCCCCAGCACCGCAGAAAAAAGCAAGAGTAGCAATTCTGTTCTCATACAGTCTCAACTTCAAACCAAGAATGATCAAAGGACACAAGGAATGCCACTATATATTGGTCAGGGGAAAAATTGAAGAGCAAGAAGTAACACTCATAAATATTTATGCACCAAACACAGGAGCACCCAACTATGGAAGATAAATCTTAAGGGACATGAAAAACTTAATGTCAAGAACATAATCTTAACAGAAGAACTTAAAACACCCTTATCTCAAAAAGATAGGTCAACCAGACAAAAAATTAGCAAGAAAGTAGCAGAACTGAACCAGAGCTTAGAAAAAATGGACCTGGTGAACACATACAGAGTGTTCCACCCAACCACAGCTGAACACACATTTTTTTCAGCTACACACAGGTCATTTTCCAAAATAGACCACATACTAGTCCAGAGGTCATGCCTAAGTAAATGCAAGAAAATAGAAATTATTCCATGCATACTATCTGACCACAATGCAATGAAACTGGAAATAAATGACAAAAGAAACCAGAAAAACCCACGAAATTCATGGAAACTAAATAACACCCTACTCAGCAAAGAATGGGTCACAGAGAAATTCAACAATACCTATAATTCAATGAAAATTCAAGTACAACTTACTGGAATTTATGGGATGCAATGAAAGCAGTTCTAAGAGGGAAAATCATAACTATGAACTCACACATTAGGAAAACAGAAAGGGAACAAATTATCACCCTAATATTGCACCACCAACAACTAGAAAAAGAAGAGCAAAGAAAGCCCAGAGTGCATAGACAGGAAGAAATCATAAAGATTAGAGCAGAAATTAATTCAATTGAGATGAAGAAAGCAGTTCAAAGAATCCACAAATCAAAAATTTGGTTCTTTGAGAAACGAAATAAAATTGATAAGCCTCTTGCCAACTTCATCAAAAGAGGCAAAGGAAAATGCAAGTACAAGCGATAAGGAATGAGAAGTGTGAAATCACCACAGACCCAGCGGAAATTCAGAAGATTATCAATAGTTACTTTAAGAATCTTTACACTCACAGAATAGAGGACACAGAAGAAATAGATTCCTCAAAAGGTACAAATTACCAAAACTGAATCAAGAAGATATAACAACTCTCAATAAGCAGATAACAGTCAACAAAATACGAAATGTAATAAAAAGCCTACCGACAAAGAAAAGTCCAGGGCCTGATGGATTCACAGCTGAATTCTACAAGAAATTTATAGAAGATATAATCCCCACACTCCACAAACTCTTCCACGAAGTTGAAAAGGAAAAAGTCCTCCCAAAATCATTTCTGGAGGCAAGTATAATACTGATTCCAAAACCAGTGAAAGACACAACCAAAAAGGAGAACTACAGGCCAATCTCCCTCATGAACATAGATGCAAAAATACTCAACAAAATCCTGGCAAATAGAATACAGCAAATCATCAAGAAGATCATACACCATGACCAGGTAGGATTCATACCAGGGATTCAAGGATGGTTCAATATTTGAAAATCTATAAATGTAATACAATATATTAATACACTGAAATCTAAAAATCATATGATCATCTCGATTGATGCAGAGAAAGCCTTTGACAGAGTCCAACACTCATTCATGTTCAAGGTCCTACAGGAAATTGGAATAGATGGACTCTATCTTAACTTGATAAAAGCCATCTATGACAACCCAAAAGCTCATATAAACCTAAATGGGGAAAAACTGAAATCTTTTAGTCTTAAATCAGGTACAAGACAAGGATGTCCTCTATCACCCCTCCTATTCACTTGTAATCCTTAGCAACAGCCATTACAAAAGAGGGAGAAATAAAGGGAATAAGAATAGGTAAAGAAGAAGTTAAATTATCACTATTTGCAGATGACATTATGCTTTACTTGGAAGACCCCAAAATTTCCACCAAGAAACTACTAGAACTGATAGGGAAATTCAGTAGCATAGCAGGATACAAAATCAATACTCAAAAGTCAATAGCATTCCTCTATACAGATCAGAAGCACACTGAAAGGGAAACTATAGAAACAATACCTTTTACAATAGCACCACGGAAAATGAAATACCTTGGGATTCACTTAACCAAGGAAGTCAAAGATCTTTTCACGGAAAATTATAACACCCTACAAAAAGAGATTATAGAAGATTTCAGAAAATGGAAAGAATTTCCATGCTCCTGGATAGGAAGAGCCAACATCATAAAGGTGGCCATACTCCCAAAATTGATGTACAGATTTAATGCAATCCCTATGAAACTGCCACCAACATACCTCCCAGACATAGAGAAATCATTCCTAAAATTTATTTGGAATCACAAACGACCTAGAATAGCAAAGGCAATCTTGGCCAATAAAGACAAGGCAGGAGGCATCACAATTCCTGACTTGAAATTATGCTACAAAGCCACTGTGATAAAATCAACATCGTATTGGCAACGAAATAGAGCTGAGGATCAGTGAAATAGATTAGAAGATGCAGAGGCATCTACAATAACACTCAGCCATCTGATCTTTGACAAAGGGGCTACACAAGCTCACTGGAAGAAAGATAGCCTCTTTAACAAATGGTCCTGGAAAACATGGCTTTCTACATGCCAAAAACTAAAACTTGGCCCAGCTCTATCACCATGCACTAAGTTAAAGTCAAAATGGATTAAAGATCTAAACGTTAAAACAGAAACACTCACTCTCCTGGAAGAGAAAGTAGGAGGAACTCTTGACAACATAGGGGTAGGTAAAGAGTTCATGAAGAAACAAATATTCGCACGGGGAGCACTTGAAAGAATCAACAACTGGGATCAACTCTTCTTAAGGAGCTTCTGCGTGTCAAAAGAAATTGTCAACAGAGTGAAAAGACAACCCACAAACTTTGAAAAAATCCTAACTAATAAGCTATCAGACAGAGCACTACTGTCTAGAATACATAAAGAACTAAGATATAACAGGGCCCTCAAATTTAAAGACCCAATTCAGAAATGGGCATCTGAAATGAATACACACTTCTCCGAGGACGAAATTAAAGAAGCGAATAAACATATGAAAAAATGCTCCACATCGCTAGTCATCCGTGAAGTGCAAATAAAAAAAACACTGAGATACCATCTCACTCCAGAAAGAATGGCTATCATAAGGAAAGCAACCAACAACAAATGTTGGAGAGGTTGTGGGGAAAAGGGAATACTTCTCCACTGCTGGTGGGAATGTAGACTGGTTCAACCATTGTGGAGGTCAGTGTGGAGACTCGTCAAAAGAGTAGGACTAGAAATCCCATTCAAGCTGGCTATCCCCCTTCTGGGAATTTTCCCAAAGGAACTGAAAACATTGTATGCTAGTGATGTTTGCGTACCTATGTTTATAGTAGCACAATGTGTGATAGCAAAATCTTGGAAACAACCAAGATGTCCATCACATGAGGAATGGTTGAAAAAGATGTGGTATTTCTATACAATGGAGTATTACTCAGCTATTAAGAATAAGTTTGAAGCATTTATACTGAAGTGGATGCCACTTGAACATATACTCATAAGTGAAATAAAACAGACGCACATGTGTAAATATCGTAGTCTCCCTAGTATAAGAAGTGAAAAGCAGAAATACAGAAGGAAATGTACAACAACCACTAAAATCTATTGAGTCTGATAAGGCAAAGTGAATGTCATATGCTGCAGGATACTAACCAGCTTTTCTTCTGGATGGTTAACAACCTAAGTTCATAGATCAAAGTTGGAAAAATAGAAGAGCCACAAGGCCAGCCAACATTTCGGACCTAGCCTTTCAAGGTCAGCAAAGACTCAGGACATAGGAGAACCTGTACTGCAACATCATGAAACTCAGGTGAACTCCAAATTTTCTGAACAAGGAGATTATGGAGCCACAGAGGAAAGAGATTGAAGTTCTATATTGTGCCTGGGGAGAGTCACATGGAGAGAAAACTTTTTCTCTCAGGCTGTCACAGAGAGCAAACTGGTCAAGCATTGGCTGTGACTCATCCACATGGAGGACACAGACAAAGGATATACAGAATAATGCACAGGACTACAAGATAAACCCTGAGGGGACTTCACTGACCTCATAAGAAACATAAAGTACATGTGTTGGTATATAAGTCTTGCTCTGTCTAGGTCTTAACCATCCAGCAGAAAAGTATAAAAATGAAGTATACATCACGGGGCCATAACATTAAGCTAAGCTGTAAATGGCTATGGTCGACAACTTCGGATAACTCACTATTGTAGTGGAATGCTGGACTGTGTTGGATTGCGTTGCTGAGTTCAGTCACCTAAGTTCCTTAAATGGCAATGGAGTGCCCATCTCTGACAGGTGTAGACAAAGGAGGGGGTATAGAAAGGAAGAATCATGATGTGTGTGTATAGACAGAATATTGGGGATAGATAAAGCTGTGCTTCTGCATAATTGTATGAGGCAAGATTTGTACTAATGGTGTTTGGACAGGATATTATGTCAGCTTCTAGTACTATGGACAACCACTAGGAAAATAACAAGGTAGAAAGTATTAATTATTGAATCTTTGATGTAATTCAGGTATAAAAAATAAGATACGCAAACAGCTACACTCTATTTACTGATAAGAGACATATGGTATAATAATGTCTGTAAGTATAATATCATGTATGCACATTCTATGATACCAAAACATTATGAAAACAGTTTGTAATGTATTAATTTATCAAATCCATCTTGTCAAGTTATCTTAAAACTGCCTCATTGATATTTTTACTTCAATAAAACAAAAATTAAAAAAAAATAAATATTAAAAAAAGGAAGAGCTGAGATAGAAATGCCAAAAGCCACAGGACGATCTCCGTGTAATGTGCTAACTTTATGTGTCTTATCATTTCCTGGTGGCTCCTTAGTGTGTATGTCCTTAAGGTTCTGTATATTCTTTCTAATGGACGAGCTATGAACCAAACATTTCAGACACCAGGTCTCATCCCTGGTTAAGAAGACTCTTACACAAAACCTAAGTTAGAGCCCTAAAGCCAAATGATGCAGCCTGTGGAAAGGTTCCGGTGGCGTGGAACATCTCAGCACAGGTCTAACCAAGCGTGGGGAGTGCTCTGGACAACATAGGAGTTCACAGAGTATAAGTAAATCCAAGTAATTTTTTTTTTATTTCAAAATACGTCATCTTGTAACTTTTTTTCTAACTATTAACAAGGCCAAGATCATTAGCTGAGAGAGAAATAATGTTACTTGAAGGACTAAAGCTTTCAGTTGGAATTTTTCAAAAATGGGAATCAAATCTAAGATGAACAAACTATTCTTGCTACTGAAATCTCTCTTACAATATAAATTCCCTTAATGAGATTTCATTATATTTTTGCTTTCAAAGTGAGGCTGGCCAGTTGGGTATTTTATGTCTGTCTATGGAGCAGCTAAAGGAATTCAAATACTTTTTCTTAACTCTGAAAGATCAAAGATCGTCTTAGTAGGCCAGAACCTCTTTTTGAACTGATCACAGTTTTTTCTATTCTATAGCTTTTGTGTGAAGGCCAGGAAATATAGCTGGGAATCTTGACAATCCCATTCACTACCTCTCAGTTCTTAGGTTTCTTTTACTCAGTTTTCAAAGTGCTCAGCCAAGCAAATATTTGATCAGATGCTCTTGAAAAATAAGGAAAAATATAATCAAATATTAGTACTTGCTATCATTATTACCTAATTTGTTTTCTGTCCCTATCCGTCCCTCTTCTCCAGAGTCCTGGCAGGTAGGGCCATCTATCTGTCCACCATTTCAGCTTGGGATTATTCTATTGTTTCCTTTTCTTGCAGAAATCTTAGCACTAAACTGAGGCTTTGCTGCCCACTGGAGGAGAAAAGAAGGGTAAATCACCTCTCGCCTCTTGCATGTGGAATGCTTCACTGTCCTTACCTCATGTTTTGCTGCTTAGTATGTTTTTGTAACTAGAGGATACTAATTTATAGATATTTTCATCCTGAAAACTCACAGTGGTTTAATATGTAAGTTTGATTTGCATTACATCCACCTCAGACCATAGTAAACTAAAGAAAAAAAAAACAAGGTAAAACTTAATACGTATTATTTCTGGTATAAATTACAATAACTACATAGACAGGCATGTAAATATTTGCCAGTACAACTCTTGCTCAAAATTTTCTGCTGTTTTGGTGCGATAATTCTTCAATAGACCTGTCAAAATGTGTACTTTCCTCTTTTGCCTGGATTGATGCTAAATATTACATTAAACAATAAGGAAGTTTTGACTGAATAAATTGATAGATCAACTTATATACTAGACACTGTGAAAACTGACTCTACCTCACGATGAACATAGCATTGAGTTCAGTTTCAACAGGATTTACCGTACTTTAAAAGCAGACTGGGAATTCACGACATATCATAACTTTTTTAAACAAGTGCAAGACTGTAGCGAATGAATTTATTGAGTTTTAACATCTCATGGAAGAATATATTGAAAAATTTTCTTCAAAATGTGCATTATAAAACCTTGTAACCAATTTTCTCAGAGACTAAGAAATGTTTTCTTCACCTCATTTTATGATGGAGGTACTGTTTTCAGTGCAAGGAGTCTCAGCAGGGAGCTAAAAGATACTCATCTTTTCTCTTACAAATATAGTGAACTGTGTTATTTATAATGGCTTATACCTTTAAAAATGAAAAGGTAGTGCTGAGTTCTTTATAAACTGCACATATTTATTCTATAAGAGCCTCATAAGATCATGGAATCATTAGTTTTGTGGGCTTTTGAAAGCTGAAATGGACTTTAAAGATGATAAATGGAAGGAGTTTGTTTTGAACCTGTGCAATTACAGTAATGACCTTTAATTCCTTTCTAATGGCTTAGATGGCATTAATTGGTTATTTTGATATCAGGGCTCATCTTGTCTGTAATTTTAAAGGAGTCTATAATGGGCTGTGGCGAGCATATTTAAAAAGTCTGAAAGCGTTTTCAGAGCGCCAGCCTTCCCTTCTACCATCTTCCTTTCATCTTTCTTCCACGTTATTTGAAGAAGAACCCATTTTTGTTCTCTTGTATGTCTGCTTTGGTATCATTTGCCTATCATTTAGATCTTACTGACAGATTTTTTCTTTTAATTTTCTGGCCTATATTGAGAGAATTTATGATCAGACTATTTACAAAATTCTAGAAACTGCTTTTCCCTTAGTACTTAAACTATTGAATTTCTAAATAGCTGCCATGCTGCCATCTGCTGGCACCGTTAGGAACTTTGAATGCTTGCAAGCCTTATTTTTTAAATGCACCTTTAGGATGCTTTTAAATAATTTTTAAATATCTGTTTGCTAATGACAATTTCTAGAACTTAGTTGCTTTCACATTCTAAAGTAAATGATATCTTCTACTTTTTTTTCTGTATTTAGAACACGGTGTACAGGGTCTCACTATGTAGATCTGCCTCACAGCGATTATCCTGCTTTCAGCCGCCCAAGCATTGGGATTACACGAGCTCACCACCATGCTCAGTCTCAATCCCTGTCTCAGTGCACCTAGGGGCCAGCATGGCTCATTGGGGATAGAACCCTAGCTGCTGTGCTCTGCTGAGCTACCAGGTGGCCTATCTTATACTTTTTTTTTTTTTTTCTGTATTTTAGGGAAGGGTCTATAGGGTGTTCAGGGTCGCACTGCGTAGATCAGGCTTGAAGTGATATGCCTGCTTATAGTCTCCCAGGAGCTGGGATTACAGGCTTGTGATGCCACAGTCTCAATTGCTGGTGGCACGGCAAGTCCAGGATAGAAACTCCAGCCCCTGTACCTGCTTGCATGTGCTTTAATCTGCTGAGCTATATATTTTTAAGTACTAAAAATTTCCTGGGTCATTAAAGGCAGAAGGGTTTTATCCAGTGGTTAGCTTCCTTGGCAGCAACTGCTAGCTAGTTGGGAAAGCACCCTAATGTGTTTCTATTGTTTTGGTCTTTGTTCCATTTTTTCTCCTATCTTTTCCGTGTAGCCACAGTTTGCTGAATGTATCTGAAGCTTTCCCAAATCCAACAGATTAATGCCATTTAATTCTGTTTTATATAGTACACAACCACTTGCCAATTTATTATTTCCTCTTTAAAAACTCCGTGAGCACCAGGACAAAAATCACACAAAGAAAGGCAGAAGAAAGCAAGGGTTATACACACAGTTAAGGTCAGCTCAATGTACAGCATCCTTAAGACCAGGAGCGGTGATCTTTATGCTAGTGCAGTATATAGTCAATTTTTTTTTTTTAATTTCCAAGTTAAGGACCTTCCAAATAACTCAGTAGATTAAAATGCCTGCAAGCAGGCACAGGGGCTAGGGTTCGATCCCCAGACCTGCTGTGCCAGCCTCACCCCCAGGGGCACTGAGATGGCAATTGAGACTGGGCACGGTGGGTTGCGCCTGTAATCCCAGCTCTTGGGAGGCTGTAAACAGGAGGCTCACTATGAGGCCTATCTGTGTAGTGAGACCCTACAGACACTGTAGAAGCATTTAATATTAAATAAATTGATATCTCACACCCCTAGATGATTCTAGCATATCATACTTCAAATTAAAGCATGTGCATTCAGTGACTTGATGTTCTTGCATTTAGATGACAATAGGCCACTGAAAATCATAATGTGAATGCCCACAGTAAAGGTTTAGCAAGCAAGGATTTTTTCCACTGTTTATTAAGTGCAATACAAAATCTAAAGCAGCTGAGACAGGTGTGAATCTAATTCCTATTATTAGCAATTAGTGTTTTAATTTAATGGTGTTTGTAAGCAGGTCTGAAGCATTCAGCATATTAAACAGGACTTAAATATAGGGGGCCATTAAAATGTAGTTTTAAAGCTTAGTGGATTCATGCAAATAGGTATTTTGAATATTCAACATATCTGAAAGCCTATGCCAAGTTTAAATGGCAAAATTGGCCTGAATATTTGGAGCACACCAATGACCTGGCAACTGCTGGTTACTCGTGTGTGTGTGTGTGTGTGTGTGTGTGTGTGTGTATGTGTAACCATATACAGGCAGTGCATAGCTGTTTGCTTACTAACCTGCCTGGAACTGACATTCCTGTCATTACCTTGTGCCATGGTGTACGTAAAGTGTGTGTGTGTGTGTGTGTGTGCGTGTCCAGTCTCATGTACAGAAAGCTTTATTCCAAGTGCTGCTGAGAAGGAAGAGTCTTTAAGAAATGTTGGAGAGTGTAAGTGGCCAGGTCATTTGCGGAGCTAGCTTCAGGAAGGATGAATGGGCTTCTGGTGGTCCCCCGGGAGTTTCTTCAGCCATAAGCTGTTCAAGTGGACCAAGGCAGGCTCCTGGAATGAGCAGGCTTTCTGCCTTGCATGGGGTCCCTCCTGGACGTGGTTCTTTCTCCCTCTATGCCTCTGCCACATTTTCCCACGCAGCCAGGAAGACCTCACCAAAGTAGCATCTCACGTTGTTTGAGCACCTCAACCACCAGAATGCTGAGCCAGGCAACTCACTTCACTAAGAACCCAGCCTTCCACACTTTGTTCAAGGAACAGAAAACAGACTGAAGCACTTTGCTATGAAAAGCAAAATTGAGTCCCTTGCATTCACAAGAAAGTTATGATGAATGGACCAGTATCAGCTGAATGGGTATTCAGTCCATTGTCTCATGTTTTATGAACAATTAATTGGGCAGCTCTATTTTTAAAATGTGCTGTGCAGTCTATTTCATCTCTCAGTTGTTTTTTTCATTGTTTGCTATTTCTTAATAGTGAACAGTCTTTCTCACAAACAAAAATAATTCCCTTAACAGATTGAACTCACAACTCAGTATTCATTAACAGCACAAAAGCCAAATTAAATGTAAACACACATGCTAGCAATATAAGTACACAGAAAGTTAGATAAATATGTATAGTTCTATTAAAACTTTTTAATTCCCTGTATGTAATTTTAAAAAATGTTTATCAGTAAAAAGCATAAAATTAATTGTACTCATAAATTTATCTCTGTTATAGCTATCTTAAACCAGAGTCAAGAAAGAAGTATTTTCTTCAGTGCTTGAAAATTTCCAAATTGAATTCAGAGCATATTATTTTTAGCAAAAATTATATGACATTAGAAACACTGCATGTGTTCTTTCTATTTAGTAATCCATATAGGATTTCCATTTGATTCCACCAAAATTTCAGTAAAATTTAAGAGAGTATACAAAATAATGGAACAAGAATATTAATATGAAGATGTCTAAGAGTATAAAATGGAGTTAGTAGTGGAAATCATTTATGAAACAGAACTTAGTACTTTCTTTAAAATCCAGCAAATGAAGAACTAGACAGCAATGAAAAAGAATAAGAATTTCAGGAATGAATCTGATTCAGTGTATATGGATTGAGCTCAGTTTCTCAAGGTAATTAGACAGATAAGCAATTACTAAAATACTGTAATAATTTTATTTAAACAGTTTTCTCAAAAATACAGAGTGGGGAACCACTGCGATGGCTCTTTTGGTTAAGGATGATAATACCAGGAAATGACAATCCCATAAACTATTACCAAGCATTACAGAACCATAAAAGATGCTTAGATGTTTGCTAAACAAAGGAGTTTGTATCTGTAAATGAAAAACAAGTATAGAAAAAGGCATGGAGGCTTAAAATGATTAATATATTTGAAGTGTAGGAACAGGGGCAGTGAACACACCAGTGTGGACGAGACAGAGGAGCCCTCAAAATACCACAAGAAACAAATACAGACAGGCCAAGAATATTCAGTACTGAGACAATCAGACAGTAAGTTTAAAATCCTTTCAAGAAGGGTTGCCTTGATTATCATGACAACACATCATAACATGGCATGACTATTTTACATATGAGATCTGATCTGATTTTAAAAATAGTTTTGACAAGTATATTCTTTATTTGATGGATAATAAAATTTGAGCTTACAAGGATAAAGACTAAGTCCAGAATCAAGCAGGTACTGTGTCTCAACCTGGTTGTCTCTCCAGGTGATACACACTTTCCTATTCTGTTCAACTCTCAACTTAATGATATTAATTTTAAAATATTACTGACAGTTCTAAATGAAAATAAGCCAGAGGATAGAGAGTTTAAAATGTAAAGACAACTGTTAAGAACTTGGTGCCATAATCTGAACTAGAATCACCACAAGCTTAAGCAGGCCCAGAGAGGAAACAGTGGACAAGCTCCTGCCAAGGTCATGGGAAGAGCCACGAAGAAGCCCAGGGTCATATGTCTCTGTGCAATTGGCTATCACTTTAACCACAAAAGCTTCTAGATCTTTCTTCTCTGCTTTATAAACACTTTTAGTTTTATTCTTGTTTTATGATATCAGAGAGGTCAAATATCGATCTGGTTAGGGACATTTGATTTGATGGGGTGAGATTAGTTAGGAAATAGTGTGATCAATTTATGTAATTGGCAAAATGACCTGTGAAAATTAAGTTACAGCAATCCATTCCACTGAGAAAAAAATTACAAGGAGTACTCCCGCCACCCATGTATTGGTCGCCCATGTCATCCAGTCTGGGGACCTGAAGCTGTAGTACAAGTGATGTCAGTGCAACACAGAGGTCCACTGGCACCCTGGAAAGGAAGGTTTCAGAGAGTGCAAGAGAAACAAGGTCTGTCTGAGTTGTGAGGAGTCAGATGCAGCAGGGAGCACAACCTGGGTCACCAGGTGAGCCTAGCTCCGTGGGTGCAGCACAACCCCACCTACTCGGGAGCTGAAGTAGAAAGCTCACTGCTAGGAGGCTGACAGGGCAACTAGGGGAGATGCAGTCTCAAAATAAAAAAAAATAAATAAAAAAAACAGAAAGGGCTGAGAATGCAGATCAGGGGTACCCTATTTGCCTAAGGAACGCGAAGCCCAGGGTTTAATGTGCACCACTGGAGAAAACTATTAAGATAGATCATTAGGTTCTTACACTAGGGAAAGAACCAAATGTCTACACATGGCAGAGCCTAAAAGAGTAAATAAGATCCAAAATGTACAGAAGATACAGTGAAAGGGAAAGAAGTTGTTCAGAGGGAAAGCACAACTGTGATGAGGGAAAGGAAACGGGAAAACAAAGAAACAACAGGAAAAACAGACATACACAGGGCAGCTTGGATAATTGTCCTGCTTATTTCCACTGGAATATTGCTGAGAACAGTTAATGCTGCTCCTTATTTTTTGTTTTAGTTCTGGAGACAAATTCTGCATGCTTATATCTGGTAATACGAGCAACTAATTTTAAGACAACAATATGCAGTATAACAATGTTGATTAAATTTCTATCATACTGTTTAGTGAAATTCTGTATTGTTTCCATTTTTTTATTATTTTATCTTCTCCTTTTTTTGTATTGTAGGGAAGGATCTACAGGGTGCTCAGGGTCTCACTACTACATCGGACTTGTAGTGATTCTCCTGTTTACAGCCTCCCAAGAGCTGGCATTACAGGTGTGCACCACCACGTCCAGTCTCAATTCTCAATTCAGTGCACCCCAGGGCAGGGCCAGCACAGCAGGCCTGGGGATTGAACCCCTGGCCCCTGCACCTGCTTGCAGGCCCTTTAATCTGCTAAGTTACTTGGCCAATTCTATATTCTCTTTAAAATATAAAAATGATAGAGATCATCAGGCAAATAAATTATAGCCAATTAAATTCGTGTTTCTCATTCATATTCAGTCAAAAAGTTGCCAAGAAGGAATAAAATATATTAGGTAATGGAAGACATACAAGTATAGACATGTCATTCACTGTTCTCTATTTCAATGAGACTCAAATACAACAGATCTAATCAACATTCTTCGTTGTCTGACATCAACCAGCAGAAATTGAGCTGCAAATCTGCCTAGGCATGGAGAGCCACATTGCACCTCTGCTGTCACACCCAGGAACACTGGACCATGTCCCACACATCTCCTCACAATGTGGTTAAACAAAAAATAGCCAAGGAGACCACCACTGACAAAGCACGGAACTTTGTCACTGGAAACCTGACAAAATTCAACTTTTGGGTCAAACCCTACTAGACATAATGTGACTACTTTTATATTCCCTTGATGGAAAATGAGTATGTAGGTTTGATGTCACATGAAGAAGCAATTAGTTACTATACAGCTAGAAGAGAAGAGAATGGAAAGAGAGGGAAGGGACAGGGAGGGAATGGAGGGTAGGGAAGGGAAAAAGAGGGTAGGAGAGGAAAAGGGAGAGGAGGAGAGAGAAGTAAAGGAGAGAGTGTAGGTGAAGAGAGAAGGTAGGGGAGGAGAGAGGGGAGGGGAGGAGGAGGGGAGGAAAGAAGGGAGAGGAAGAGGGAAGGGAGGAGACAGGAGGGGAGGAGAAAGGAGGGGAGGAGACAAGAGGGGAGGAGAGAGGAGGGGAGCAGAGAGGAGGAGAGGAGAGGGGAAGAAAAGACAAAGGGAAGAAAATATTATGAACTGGGTTGAGTAAAGGTTGTTTGAATTTTGAGATATCATCCAATCTTCTTAAAGTTGCAATATTTTGGTTTCTCATTTTAACTTTGACTTTTACATGGAAATCTTGAAGAGAAACCACAGGATATTGCTAAATGTTGGTCTAAAAATTTGTCCACATCTCAGTGCAAAATGTTGGAGAAGACACAGTTCATAAAATCAGTTTGCTAATATGGGACTATTTATCTGCATGGAAGTCAGAAAAGTCTATGGCATGTAGTGTGGATTTTAAAGTAGAATTATGTAAAGGATTCTAAGTCCACATAGAAGATATTTCCATCTCACATATTAATCCCTGCGGAATCAGTGAAACACATGACACATTGATACAGGAATAAGATGAAATGATAGCACTGGCAAGCATAAAGGAACTCATGATAACCACTTATTTTTGAGGGAAATAAGCATTTGGTGATTGTTCAAGTTATAAGTCCACACAAAAGTACTGAGACAGGAACTTGCACCCGGAAGTGAGGGGCACAGGGCAGGCCTTTGGGAAACTGCCCTTGGTGGTGCTGTTTCCCTTCCTTCTTCAATCTTTTGTAAGCCTTACAGCCTAGAATTCCAAATGCTAAAGGGAACCTCTCCCTAAAAGGTTAAAATGTTAGTGGCTAGATAATTTTCCCTTTGAACTCACAGAACTCAGAACACCTCATGACCTTTCTTCTGCCCCCTCCCCACAGTCTTTGGCTTTGCGCTCAAATTAAAACTAAGCATACAAAATACTATGAAGCTTAACTCACAGAAAAGTGCTGTTTCTCCTTCAAGCAAGTGCATTTCACCTATGGGCCCTTGAAAGGCAAGTGCTCTGGAACTGTTCTGGCAACAAATTCACTATGTTCTCTTTATCAATGGTTTTTAAAAATAAGATTAACCCACTTCCGCATGACGAATAACTGAGCGAGCCTCTGCCAGCTGTTAAATGAAATAAATAATAATACATTAGGCTAAGGAATGTATTTCAGATCAAGAGTTCAAATAAAATTGTTTAAAAATGTATACAGAGGGCCACTGTCAAATTTAACTCTTTAAATGATTTAAGTGGTCAAATGTAAATGAAGACCAATGAAATTTTTGAGCTATGGACAGGTATTTTTAAAATATGAAAATTACTGAGTCTTTTGAAGCCATAAATGTAGAAAGAAGCCCAAAAAGGCCTGTCCCAAGAATGAGGAAGGAGAAGGACAATTACTTGAAAATCCCAAAAGCATTACTTTAAAAAGAGTAATATCCATGGATTTCCCAAGAGGAGCCACGTTATAGCCATGAGCCCCCAAATATAAATGAGAAACAAGTTTAGGCCAACTATTTCTGATGTCAAAATTCACAAGCAACTAGACATTTCATTACAAAAACTAAAAGAAAATTAAAAGAGAAATACAGGCATTAGAAGAAAGCAAGGCTTAGCTTAAATGTAGAATTATCTGTAGAAAGTTCTTCAGAAGATGGAAAGTGACCTCAACAAACATAGAGGTAGAAGAGTATGGTTTAGACTCTTAACAAGAGCACAAATTTGGGAAAATACAGGCTCAATCTAAAGGAAATCTAGACTAACAAAGACTGTGAAGAAAGTTTGCAAGTTGATGATCAGTTATTGAGAAAGCAAAAGAAGACTAAGACACACTGGCTGAAGTTTAAGGCTCAAACTCATTAGGGCACCAAGAGAACCCTCTGGGAGTCTGGGAATTTTTATTCTTAAATGTTCCTGAATTGGGATTAATTCCTTGATTTCACACATTTGGAATATGTATGAATAAAAGTTTTAACTCTAGGAAAGATTTTTGTGGAAAAAAAAAATATATATAGGGGGATCAGGAGTTAGCTTGGCAGGCAGGACCTGGCTCGAAACTCAGTACCGAATGTTGTGAAGCCCTGGAACACTGGGCATGCCCTGCAGGTCCTAAAATCTGGTGTGGGGGTGCACACTTGTAATCCCACTACTGGGAAGACTGAGACAAGAGGATCACTATGAGTCTGAGCTGCATAGTAAGACCTTGTACTAAATAAATAAATGATTAAAAGAATGTTTAAAAGGGGGGGGGCGGGAAGATGGCTCAATAGAATAAGAGCTTCCCTGGCAAGTGCAAGGGCCTAAATTGAATCCACAATTCTGCCAAAAAATAAATAAATAAAAGAATTTAGAAAAAAATAAAGCAGTGTAAAAATCACCCAATTAAAATTCATTTGAGAAACTCAAGGTATTACATTCCTCTGGATTGTCTACATGCCCATTGGTCTTATAAAAGTATGCTACATGCTTCAGTTTATATAAAAATAATTACTTGCATTCATTTAATTTAAGATTTCTCAAATTTAAATGAATATGAAATAATTTGGGGGGAAAAAGGGAGCAGAGTGATAGTGAACTGTAGATTCTTTGGAGGACAGATGGCAATGCAAAGAGCCAATTGATTAAATAATTACTGAAGCTTCTAGAAAAGATGTATAGGCTATGGATCTGTGGAAAATGATGAGATGAAAGCAGATGAACAAAGGGCCAGTCTGATAGATCAGCAGACTAAAGTGCCTGCTTAGGCAGAGCGCAGCGCTGGGGGCTCCATCACAGGCGTGCTGCGCTGGCCCTGCCCCCTGGGCACACTGAGAGGGCGATTGAGACGGGGAGTGATGGTGCGTGCCTGTGATCCCAGCTCTTAGGAGGCTGAATACAGGAGGACCACTATGAGTCTGGTCTATGTAGCGAAACCCTGGAGACCCTCTACTAAATACATAAAAATAAATAAATAAATGAATAAATAAACAAGAAAACAGATGAATAAAAAGGAAAAGATCACTTGGGTAGACCTTGTGTTCCGAAAACACAAAAGCCACTTGTTTATTCACATATGTAGTTCATATGCATATAATGGCTATGTGCAAATCACACACATAACTCATGCAGTTTGGAGGCTGAGGCAGAAGGTCCTCCACGTTGAGAGCAGGGTGCGATATACAAGAAGTCTCTCGCTCTTAAAAACAAAGCAAAACCAGATAAAACAAAACACTATTGGTTTAATCTTAATAGCTCACTCAGTACCTTGCAGAGAATATGTAATATTTTGACTGAGTAGTATCTTACTAATTTTGTCATATTTATTTATTTATTTGTCTTTGTCTTTTTGAGGCAGGGTTTCACCTGCAGTTCAGGCTAGTGTTGAACTCACTTAGAAGCCCAGGCTGATCTCAAATTCATAGTGATCTTCCTGACCAAGGTCTTGAGTGCTGGGGTTACAGGCATGCACTTCTGTGCCCTGCACTTTGTCTAGCTTATTTATTTTTTTATATTTTAGGAAAGGGTCTATAGGATATTCAGGGTCTCACTACTAGATCAAACTTGCAGTGATCCACCTGTTTTCAGCCTCCCAAGAGCTGGGATTGCAGGGCTACACCACCACGCCCAGTGTCAACTGAGGTCTCAGCACACTCTGGGGGGTGGGGCCTGCACAGCAGGCCTGGGGATTGAATCCCTAGCCCCTGAGCCTGCTTGTATGCACTTATTCCACTGAGCTATTTGGCAGGCCCTATGTCTAGTTTAGATAATGGCTAAAGAACCATAGACTTCTTTTAGAGATCATGTTGATCGAGGGGTATTATAGTGCACATCAGCAAGCACTTGGGAGGCTGAGGCAGGAGGATTGCTGCATGTTTGAGGCCAGCTTGGGTTGCACTATAAGTTCAAAGCCAGCCTGAACTACACAAGACCCTGACTCAAAACAAAAACAAAAAAGTCAAAAAGACCACAGAATTCATAGTTTAAGTGTCAATAAATGGCACCATCTTGCTCAACAGATGATGCTGGCTTGTTTTCTAAACCCTGCCCCATAAACTCCAGAAGAAGTCAGTACTCAGCTGGTGCCAGGCACTGGGGACTCCTGGACTGTTGCTTCCCTGGTCTCCAAGTTTTGACAAAACCCACACACATGCCTTTGTCCAATGGAGCATGTAAGTCCTCCCTCTGGTCTCTAATGTAGGAATGCTGTGTTTCTGCTGGCTGAGACTGGTCCCTATCCCTTCTGTCCATTAAGTTCTTAATAAATTACATTTTTTGTTAAAAAATAAAAAAGTCTTGCTCCATCACAAGTAAATGTTCAGGATTCCTGTCATCTAACAATGTTTTTTGGCCTTTTTGGTGACAAATATAAATGAGATTGTGCATGTGTGTGTCCAGAGAACATCAGCAAAGAAAATTCTTTGTGCATATATGTTCTCTCTAATGAAGTAAATCTCCCAGCTGTAAGCCCATCACTTCTTTTCCCACCATGCATCAACTGCAAGTGAGCTGGAGGCTAAAATATATTCCAGCACAAATGAGAAATGAAAGTGTACAGAACTCCACAGGGACTTTCCCTTTGTCAAATGGTGTACATCTATGAAATTCTACATTATAAAGCCCTGCAATTTCATCCAGCTCTTCTTACATTTCTTTTGTTGTTAATTTTTAAAAATCTCAAGAAAGGCATGTTTATTATGAAATAAAGATGCATACCTTAGGACCTTTGCAGAGTAAATCAGGCTATGCTGGATTAAGAAAACTTGTTTCATGTTGTTCTCTGAGAACAAAGTTTCATTTTTAACTACTTGTTTAGACAGTTATAGGATAACAATTCCCATTTTTGAAACTAAACATTAAACTCTCCAAGGAGTAACTAACTGCCTCTCAAGAAATCGGCTACAGCTGGCAAGATAGCTCAGTGGACTAAGCTCCTGCTTAGGTAAGCACAGGGACCTGTGTTTGATACTGCATGGTACTCTGGCTCTGGCCCTACCCCCAAGTTGTGCTGAGCTGGTGACGGAGACCAGGCATGGTGGCACATGCCTGTACTACCAGCACTGGGGAGGGTGCCAACAGGAGGATCACTATAAATTAGAACTGCATAGTGAGACCCTGTACCACATACATAGAAAACACGTAAAAGGAAATTGGCTAGACCATGGAATGATCTTTTTTGCATTCCCTATAATGCAGAGGATTTTTTAATAGCATTCCCACCAGAATACATGGTGATACAGAATTCAGGCAAGTGGTTCCTACCTTCACCACATGGTAGAAAAGGAGAAGGACTGTGCTTTAGCTTACATCAAAATAGTTATGCTAGGTAATTTGTGAAATATTAGGAGAACAGCAAGTTATCATGTTTTAGGAAAAAAGTAACTGAATTTATTCACTGCCAAGTACAATCCAGGTTTACAAAGAATAATTCCTGAGATATGGTCTACTTTGCTTGAGCACTATCTACCTTTCTCCTCCTTGATATACTGCTGCTACATTGCAGATGTAGGCACGCGCACAGATTTGCATGCACTCATAAGTGGGCTTGGGGGCATCACCGGAGAGAGCATGCGATACTGCATTAGTCTGCTGGTGGGTTCACAGCTGGGTGTGAGGTTGTGTGGTGAAGACTGTTGGGAAGCATTGGTTTGCCACGGATGGGGCCTGGATTCTTGCTCCTCCTCCCATGAACTTTGCTGCTTACCATGCCATGCCAGGGACAAGCCTCTGCCACGCCTGGGACAACCCTCTACCTTGAAGCCACCAACTGTGGCCTGAAAATCTTATAAGCTTTAATTGTGGGTGTCAGATATTTTGCCCCATCAAGGAGAAAGTACTTAAGACAGTATCAGCCGCGTGTCCAGGACTGAGGATCTGTGATAACGCTGTCCTGAGCTCACAGTGAGATTGCTATTACCTTGTACTGTCATCAAAGCAGCAACTAAACAATGCACTGGGAATACCTGGGATTGTGGTTCCAGTGGGTTGATGTGGTTCTCATTGTGTTCCAAAAATATACCCAAAATTACCATTGCTGCCAGTGGTGCAAATTAAGGCACCGTGCAGGCCAAGAGGGCACAAAATTATGGCTAGCTTCCTGCTCCTAAAAATGAGGTCAACATGGCACCATGTAAAGCAACAGACGAGCTCCTGTTCTGGTTACATAGCACAAACTCAACCTCCGAACTGCTGACGTGAACATTCCTCCTTTATAATATTTGGGTCACTCCACTGCTTGTTTCCTTGCCCTACAGCACTGTGACCTCTCACATTCAGGAGCTTTCTGTGCATAAGCTGGTCATGTCATACTTCACAGCACAAGAAGACAAAATTCACAGAATTGAAATCTGATTATTCCATTCTGCATCCTCAGCATCAAAAACAGGTCCCTCTTGCAGGTCTCAGTTAACACCTGTGATTTAAGTGACCTGCTCGCTTTTCCTCAGATGCTTCCTTGGCCACTCTAATTCAGCCCCCACACCAATTTCTAACAGAGAGCAAACTCAGTCTTTCTTTTTCTCTCCTTTGACTGTACCACATGTGCATACAGTTTGGAGCCTGAAGTTCCGCAGGAAAGCTCCCTTGATCAAAAGGGGACTACAGAACATGAATAGAACATTGGGGTGCTCATCTGGGGAGTCGCTCTCAGAGGAGTTCAGTACCGAGTATGCCATTTGGGAGTAGGGTCAAGTTGGAAGAGCTGGGTCACAGGCAGTGTGACCCAAGGGATCAATCTCCTATCCTGGCTCTCTGCACGTTCAGCTTCCTGTCACCATGAGATGCACAGCTGTCCTCGGCCAGGGCCCTGGTCCATGAAATCCCTGCCTTGCAGCCAGCCAACTACAAACTATGAACCGGCACAAACCCCTTCTGTAAGTGGTGGGTGTCAGGCATTTTGTCACAGCCAAGAAAAAGTGACTAAGACAGCCTGTGACTTGTGTCACTACACTGACCAATGGACGCCTGTGATGATAGCACCATTCTTCTGTCTGAGAAGTGGAACTACAACACCTATCAGTGTTTGCCTGGCTCAATATTAAAAGTTATATAATCAAAAACGTAACATTTTCTGGGGAGGTAGTTTAGCTTCACAATTGCCTGCCTGGCAAGGGCAAAGCCAGGTACCAAGAAAAAAAAGAAAGACATACAATATTTGAGAAGTTTTATTTAACCCCCCCAAAAATATTATAGCTGCTTTAAAAACTACTAAAGAGAAAAAAAGTGAAACAGATATTAAAGCAAGATAATAGGACAGTAACAACGGTTAATACATCACATATTGTTACTGCGATGAATTACTCAGATTAATACATGTAGTTATTTGTCCAAACAATATTAGCACAAAGCTTTGTAAAAGAAATTAGTACTGTAATGATCTCATCTGTCATATATATATATATATATATATATATATATATATATATATGCATGCTTTGTTTTAATTTTTTTCTCCTTTCTACTAAGTGCAGAAGGAACTGCCTCTTACTAGAATACTGTAACCTACATCTGGTCTCACTCCTCCTGATTTCGCTCTCATTTCCATAGAGCAATTTTAGCTCAGTGTGGCTTTGTCCCTAGAACAGGAGATGCTAATTATGTAATCATGCCATATTTCTTACTTTAAGAGCATCCTGCCTGCCCTTTCCACCCCTGAAGCACACGTGTGAGAACATGGATTAGTACATCAGGGAACTGAGTCCCGGATGGGTGAAGGTATCTGCAAATAAATGATTAATGCTAAAAACCATAAATTTTAAATCTATGATATCATGAATATATGAAAGTGTTCTAAAAATCTGCAGTATAAAAAAGGAATGGCTTTTACAGGACATTTTTAACTTCCAATTTTACAAGGGAAAGGCTTGATCACCTTGCCTTGTCTCTTTTTTGAGGAATAATTTCTGAGGTTTTTTTTCTAGTAAGTGCTTGGCACATATTAAATGCATAATAAAATTTTGCTGAATATGTGAATTAAATTTTAAATAATGTTTAGTGAAATCCTAGATTAAGGCACCTGAAGGTCTCCCCAGGATCCATGCAGAGGCTGTTCTGTAGTGTGGCACAATGGGAGGACGCTGCAAGCTCCCCCAAGGAGAGGGCAGGTGCATAGTCATAGGTAGCTGGGAGCTGGGCTTCAAGGGGTGTGCGGAGCCCCAAGGCAGCCAGTGCTTCCCTTCAGCTTCCTGGTTGTTGAGGCGGCAACTGGGCCATGCAATGATGAGCGGACTTCCCCGGTGTCAGCTCCTACCTTCCCCCTGGTACAAAAGTCAACGTTGCGCCCCAGGCCTTACACCACAGGAGCGATCCACTCATTGTTCTTTCTGTTTCTGCAGCACTTTTCCATGTACAGTAACTACCCACATTGAAAAATGTCATGTTTTGCTCAAATAAGTGCTATTGAGCTTAATTTTATCTCAAGTTTTCTTTTGTCATTTCTTTAACACAACTAATACTTGGAAGGGATTAGTGTCTATATATGACTTTTTAATTTTATTTTATTGAAAAACAAATAGCAATGAGACAGTTTCAAGACAAATTAATGGGACAGATTTGATAAATTAATACATTGACTTGTTTAATTGATGACTCACAAAGGAATCTTTAATCTTATTTATTTCATTAAATTCTACATAAGTATTTGAAATATTTTCTACAGAGGAAAAATTGGCCATAATTAACAGAATTTTACATTTTTCTCTAAAATTATTAAATGATGATTATATATAAGGATTTTTTTAAAATTAGCATAAACAGGGGCCAGGGAGATGGCTCTGTAGAAGAAGCGCTTCCCTGGCAAGCACAAGGGCCTGAGTTCAGTCTGTGGTTTTGAAAAAAATAGCATAAACAGTGCATTATATTTGGAAAATATAGTGTATATAAAAGGTGATTTGTGATAGCTAATACCTAAATTGACCCATACAAAGATTATATTTAAATAATGATGAACAACAAAGGCCAAAACAGACTGGAACATCAGATCTGTGTCAGGCTTCTCAGAGTTCACATTTTAATTTTCCCATTCATATTGGACTTTGAGAAAACACTGATACACCTCCAAGTCCCTGGTGAAAACACCTGACAGTATGACAGTTCTGGGAAGAAACAGTGCATACCGTGTCCAGCCCGGCACCCGCCACCTGGCACAAGTGGGTACCAATGCTTACACTGCTAGTGACATTCCCATCTGGACAGGGTCCCAGCCAGAGTTTGAACCATGCAGCATGCAGCTCGTGAAAAGGCAGTTTATACTCCAGGTGGCTTGACTTCACCAATTGTGGTCTGGGGTCAATAGCGGGTGAGCTCATACCAATGGGAATGAGGTCCTAATGAGGTTCACTATGTGAAGAAATACTTTTAAATTAATTTTTACAGAATAAGAAGGTAGCTAATTGTACTACTAATCTCTCTTGGTTTATCGAAATGAACTGCTAACACTTTCACACACTCACATCTGGTACTCTGAACAAATACTATGAAGACAATAAATGTTGAATTCTTATAATCTTGTTTTTTGAAATTATGTATTGTTTCTAATGGTTTCTGAATTATTTTTATTTACTTTATAGCAAATAAATCAACAAATCTCAGTATGTATAAATGTTGGGTTAGAACAGAAGAAAAGGTTTTAAATGCTCAAATTGCCTTTTTGTTTTGTAAAAATCAGATTTCATTAATTAAAACAAGGGGGAAATTCTTCAAAGAAGTTTGTAGGGAAATTTCAGAGAAAAGTTAAGAGTAGCATGAAGAGATAGATTTTTCTTTGCTTTGTCTTTTCTTTCAGCTAAATGGATACTGGCAATGACTAAGCCTTGTCTTTGAGGAGACCATAAAATTTGTATTTTTCATATTGAAAGAAATCTCTATTTGTTTAAGTCACTCTTAATTGGGTTCTCTATTTCTTATGCTCAAAATTATTCATAACTATTACATAATCTACATAATCCATTGCAACTATGTTTGGAGGTAATAAGTATTAAAAATCAATCAAATGATGAAACATTTTCACAATGGTTTGTCCAAAGTAAAAGTGATTAAGTTTCAGTGGGTCTTCTCAGTGTCTCTTGAGAGGAGAAAATGAAGTAAAGGGAACAAGAACATGATGTTTGCTAACTGTTTCAAATAGCTGACTAAATACAAGAAGGAAAAGAGTGACAAAATGAAGTCCGAGGGGCCAGAGATATACCTCAGTGGCAGAGCTCCTGCCTGGCAAGCGCGAGGTCCCGGGTTTGATTCTTGGTACTGCAAGAAGAAACAAAGAAATGAACTCTGAGTTTCTGAATGTTTCCCAGGAAGAGAAGATGGTGACTCTGACGTTAGCACGTGAGTATAAGGTTATGGTACAACATTCAGAAAGTTGGCAATTTTAAAATATATAATAAGAAGCTGGTGACAGAGATATTTATATAAAATCCAACAGGACAGTTGAAATATAAGATGGAAGTGGGTAAAGAAAATATGGCAGAAAGCAATAGTCAAGGGCCTTGAAAATCTGAACCATTTGAAGAATGAAAGAAGCCAATGAAAGAACTAGAAAAATACAATGGAAAGTGTCTGTGAAGGCAGGGAGTACAGTCTTAGGGAGCTGCCACTGCAAATAAGGACTGTGGCTGGGGAGATAGGTTCGTGGTCTATGGACCTGCCTAACAAGAGCGAGGACCTGGCACACCTAGGCACCTGGAGCACTGGGCCCACCACTGAAAGCAGGCATGGTGGTGCACACCTGCAATCTCAGTGCTGGGGATGCTCAGAAAAGAGGATCACTAAGAGTATGAGCTGAGTACACAAGACCCTGTACCAGATAAACTAATAAATAAAAAAAGGAGGTTGGAAGATGCCTGATCAATTTTATTAGTCTATCTGGTTCTAAGAAGCACATGAAGAGAAGGAAATTAAAAGTGAAAGGAGACTCAGAAAAAAAGTCATGTTTCTCAAGAAAAGTCAGAAATCCTTAGGAATGGTTAAAACTCCAGGAGAGTTTGCAAAATATAAAGAAAATACAAAGAATTATGTCTCCAAATAGGAGAATTATAATAAGTGAACTGGGAACTAAAAGAAAGCAAAAAATGAAACTTTTAATCCAAAAGCTATTGTATGTCAGTTACTATGCTATATATTCACTTAAAATTAATGATATTTCTATGAAAGGGATATTGTATCAAAACATTTGTCCATGCTGAAAGATATGTCAAAGAAAGCAATTAACTTTTCCAGTTCTGTATAGAAAGTGAAAAAGAAAAATGGTTAATCTAGCCTTATCCTCTTCTGGGCTGAAAGTTCATGCTCTTTTCTTACTGTAAAAGGAAGAGAGACTTTGTTTCACAAAAAAGACATACATTTTCAATCTCAGACTACAGTAGGCAAATTGTGAAATTAGCCTTCACAGATAAGGTAAAATTAAAGTTTTCCAAATATGACCAATTAGAAGAAATTCAAAAATTTAATAGAGATGTAGATGGATGTCTTCTGTGGATTCTTTTCATTACTGTAACTGTTACTTTATTTCAGAATACTAGAATTTCAAGGAAGTAAAAGAAGAGAAGAGTTCGTCTGTAAGAAAATCAGAGGTTCCCTAGTACTAGCAGGTAGAGCAAATTCAAGCATTTAACAAGGCCTAGAGACAACAGAGGCCCATTTGATTAAGAGAAGTGTTCCTAGTTCCATAAGCTACACAGCAGCAGCTGGTGAGGGAGAAACACTGAACGATGACTGAAGATAGCCACTGTTCGTGACAGCCCGAATGTATAGATCTTTCCACTAGGACAGACAGGAATGGATCAGGGACACAGAAAAGGCTTCTGCTGGCATGGGGAGGTGGATGCATATCTTGTAAATAGGAAAGGTATAAGAAAGGGGATGTTGTACAAAGGTATTTTGACCTAGAAGAGAGAGACATCAAAGAATTCCTCATTAGGAGGCATGTATGTCAACGATAAAAGATGCATATTGTTTCCTAAGTAAAAGGGATATGAGGGACAGGTAATTTAACAAACATCTGCCCTGGCAAGCTGGCAAGTGCAAGGTCCTGAGTTTGATTCCCACACACACAGAGAAAGAGAGAGAGACAGAGAGACAGAGAGAGAATAGTATAGATCAGAATGTGGAAAGATTCCATCACTATTTGGAAGCTAATAGTAATCTGAAAAGAATCAATTTCAAACATCAATAGAATTGTTTCTAGTTGTTTTGTTAGTGATGGAATCATTAAGGTCAAGACATCTTTCACAATTCTAGCAATAAAAGGAGAAAAACAGAAGTTAGTTAAGGAGTGTTTCCCAATGTTGATGAGAAGATTAAAGAGTGAAACACTTACTGAAAACTATATAAAACTATTTATATTGCACTTCACTAATATAGGGTAAAAACACATTTAAATAAATAGACTGGACATGACTCAGAAATGGGTACCATTCACTTTACACCCAGAATATTTTGTGTGTCTATCACCAGTTGAGAAGTCTTGCTTGTGGAAGCCAATTGAACACAATTCAGTTGCAATGGTTTTAATTTTCAAGTCTTATTACATCCACGGGAAGAGTGAAACCCACTGTTGCGAAGGAAAGGATTTACCAAAGGCCTAGGACCCTGAGGTGGAGGCCAGGCTGTCCTTTTCCCCAGAAAACACCCCTCTTTCAGTCCCTTGCACCTTCGCCTCCATCTAGAACCCAGGGTTAACACTCTCACCGGTCTCCAGGCCTCCACGAGCCTGGTGAGTGTGCTCTTACTCAAGCATCCTTCGGTCTTGCACACTTACACCGGCACTAGTGCACCTGGCTAACAATAGTTGGGTGTGACAGAAATAAAGCTGGGAGCCCTCATATACAACAGTCTTGCCTTAGTCACCATTTGCTTCCTGGATAAGATATTTTGAGGAAATGGCTAAGGATGGAGGAACATCATACATTGTGCTAACTCTGCTCTTATCGTGATGCCCCTTCCCACACACTGGACTAGAGGAGCTCACAGCACCAACATGAGAAGCAGCACAAAATAGGCACAAAGATCAGAATTTTTAACAGGGATACCCTAGTTGTTTAACAGCTCTAACTTTGAACTTGCCACTACTTGAATAGTAAAGCTTGCAAGGAAATATGCTTCGAGTTCATAACTTCTTTCAACAGGTAACAGAAAATCCAACTTGATAAAACCTGCAAGGGCCAAGAGTCCATCAAACATGAAGGGTTGAAATTTTAGGCTAAGGGCTGCTCTTGCCTGGATAAAATGTAGAGCTTGTGTGAGTGCATGTACAGATTTGTTACTTTCATTTTATTGAACCTTATTTATGTAAAATATGGTGACAATGGTCCTTAAGCAAGTTAAGTGATATCAGCAACAGAGCTATGTGGAAATCTGTGAAAACTGTGTCAGTTAAAGGAGCCATTGTGAAACTTGGTAAAGTCTTGGAAAAACAAATTTATAAGTATAATGTTTGGGCCTCAGAATGAATTATTTGGTTTTTTCTTATTTTGAATAGGAAAATATATTCACTTCTTGAACTTTTCAGTGTTCAACGAAAGGTAGCAATAAATTGAGTTCACGACATGTTACTTTGTAAGAGTGGAGGGGACATTCCCTACATGTTGGCCATTGATTGATATACTAAATCAGGCCATATTCTCCAGATAACAATTCAGTTTTAGGAACACATACATGTCTTATATTCACATATATATCTACTAGGTGGTTCAATGATGGAGTTCATTAAATGACAGACAAATTGTGGTAAAAATGAGCTAGTAGGTGTGTGCAATTATTCTTACCATACTCAATATTAAAGATGTTAATAAAGTGCTGCCCATGTCCTATCATTTCTACCTCTAAGATAACACTTGTAAAAGTAATAGACATGGATTGGTGAGATAGCTTGTTGCTTTAAGCACCTGCCTGACAAGTACAAGGACCTGGAATCAACCCCTGGTACGACATGCCATGCTGGTTCAAGAGCCAGGGTGGGGGTGAGCCAGTCTCAAAACTGGGCATGGTAGCACACACTTGTAATCTCAGTACTAGGGAGCCTGAGACAGAAGACTCATATGACGCTGAGTTGTATAGCCAGATCCTATACCAAACAAACAAACTAATAACCATTATCCTAAACAAAACTCTTTGTTGTAAAGACATCATTGCAGTTTACAAAAAGAAGAAAAATAATATCAAAATATTACTATCCACAGAATGATTTTAAAAATGCAAAAAAATAGAAGACTCCTGTCTTAGGTGTTTTTCTCATTGCTAAGGGTAAATACCCAACACCTAAAGTTAAAAGACAGAAGGTTTATTTAGATCAGTTTGTAGAGGTTTCATCCTGACTCGGCTGGCTCCAACCCAGGGTGGCACTGCAGACAGACATCACAGAGGAGAAGTATATGGCAGGCAGAAGGCG